>CAUYRH010081149.1:0-94247 GCA_963574655.1 Perodicticus potto
ACAGAAACTTCTCTGAAGAAGATAGGCGCATGGCCTACAAACACATGAAGAAATGCTCATGCCTGTAGCCTTCCTCTATGGACAATGTTGCACTAGTGCCAAGCACAGCTCAGGGTGCAATTTGAAGGGAAGTCAGTGCTCTCCGGTCCAGATGAGCAGGTTCCAAGTGGTCTGGCTTGATGTAAGTATTGAGTTTACAACAGCTTTGAGAAGAGAGGACTGCCTATGCTGAAGGCTGTCTTCCACTTCTCTCACTCATGTTAGCCACATGGGAGGAATTAGGAGGCAGAGTTAGGGGTTACAGGCTCTGGCAAGTTCCAGGCGTACAAAACGTAAAAGGCTGAACTCTCAGTCAATGTGACACATTTCTCATCTGAGATTCTCGAACAATACCGTGTTATAGACTTATAATGAGACTTATCTATAATCTCTTACCTCAATTATTCCTTTTCTCAGCAAATCGATACACTTTTTCATTGTCTTAGGAATTTGGTTAGACTTTCAAGGGGAACCCGGATGTTGTCAGAGGAGTGTGGAGGGAGAGTAGGATTGAATCAGACTGAGCTCTCTTCAGATCTCGTCGGTGAGTGAGGGAAGCCGAGGGGGGCTGCAGGGCCGAGGGTGTTTGCACCTGGAATTCTCCCCATGGCTGGCAGAGCTGGGCCTGCACCTGTGGAATGGGCTTCAAGGCATTCTGTCTGCGAATTGTGTCCAGCGGCCTGCTGCCTTGGAGTAGACTACACAGTGTCCAAGCAGTTCTTTGGGGGAAGGATTAACCAACATCCTGGTAAAGTTATGATGATCATAGTAATAACTATAATTTATTTTTTAAGACCTAAAAGTTTCCAAGATTTTCTAGGAGATTTTAATCTGTATTGTAGCATGTCAGTCTCATAGTGACTATGAAATAAATAAAATATACATTTTTGTAAATCAGAACATAAGGCTTGGAGGTGTTATATAAATTGCCCAGAGTTATGCAACTATTCAGAGGTGCTAGGGACTGAATTGTGTTCCTGTAAAATCCATAGATTGAAACTTTAACCCCTGATGTTATAGAATGTGAAAGTAGTATCCATGAGAAGGTCTTTAAGTTTAAGTGAGGTAATGAGGTCATAAAGGTGGGACCTCCATCTGATGAGGTCATAGAGGTGGGACCTCCATCTGATGAGGTCATAAAGGTGGGACCTCCATCTGATGAGGTCATAAAGGTGGGACCGCCATCTGATGAGTTCATAAAAGTGGGACCTCCATCTGATGAGGTCATAAATGTCGGACTGCCATCTGATGAGTTCATAAGGGTGGGACTCCATCTGATGAGGTCATAAAGGTCGGACATCCATCTGATGGTGCTGAGGCCCTTCTCAGAAGACAGAGAGACAGACAGCAGAACTCTCTTTCTCATTCACCATGTGAGGAAACAGGAGACAGCTGCTTCCGAGAGCCCTCACCTGACACAGCCAGCTGCACCTGGATCTTGAACTTTCCACCCTTTGGAACTGAGGGAAATGAATTTCTGTTGTTTAAGCTGCCTAGTCTTTGTTATTGTGTCATGTCAACCTGAACAGATGAACACAAGAACTCAGAGGCAGAATTTAAATACAGTCCTTATGTGTCCTAAGGTCTAATTGATGTCATGGAACCTCTGAGGCGATGGTGACAAGTTAAAATATGTGACATCCTTTAATTTACATGTTCTTCTCTAACATTCTCTTACACCACTGATACTGAAAGGAATTCAGGCTTGTTCAGAAATGTCTGTACTCCACCCAGTATTTCTGTTTCACTTGCTCATGATTGAAGCAGACAGAAACCAGCATAATAATTGTTGGAAAACCTGGGTAGGCTTCACTTGGACAAGTCCTGCATGGAGGATACCTCCCTTCAAATGAGAGCAAAAAAGAGGTTTTCTTAGTCTGATGCCAAAGGTCCGTGGCAGGGTACCTGTGATTAGAAGGTCCAAAACTACGTATATTGGATCCATGCAAGTGGGAACTTGGTAATATTTGAAAAAGAAAAGAAAGAGCTGCCTACAAGAATAAAGAGCTTGACAAAGTGGGCAACCTTTGACATAAACTCAAGTTGAACGCTGGGGTTTGGACCGCGTTTCAAATTGTGAAATCCAAATCTCTAGAACCTAAAGTTAGAAGCATTCACAGGAGATTTGATGGGCCCAAGCTATGTTTTTGTTGTAGCTAACTTCCCAAATATATGATTTTTAGGATCAAATCATGTTTCCCTAAAGTCAAAGCTGCGGCAGGGCTCCAGGGAGGATCATGCAGGGTTTGTCTCTGCAAAGTGGGTGACTGGGGCCTGCAGGCCACGCAGCGAGGAGGCATCCTGAGCCCTGAGCAGATTCCATCTCCTCTTTGCCGCTTTGCCACCCGCATTCCACATGAGAAGGTGTCTGTTGTTTGGTGAGTGGTAGAAAAAAAGCTCAGCAGCTACTTCCAAGATGGCTTATAGGTGAATAAATGCGTTTCTTTGACACCAAACGTAAACTGTGAGAATGACTATTGTGTTCAAAGCTGTGCGGACATGGTGAAGGGGCATCCCCAACTTTCAGTAGAGGAAATTCTGACAGTCATACAGCATACGCGTTAGCAGTGACACCTCACTTGTCACGTAGTCTGTGCTGTGTGGCCCCCTCCTGTCTGGACAGTGGGTGACTCTGGATCCATGCATTTGTCTATCAGGGTGTGCTATTTCTCCGTTGCCCCAGCCTGTGGGGAGCCACTTAGTAAAACTCAAGTGCTGTGTAATGACGTCTAGTGGTGGGAGGGGCTGACCGTGGATCACTGAGCACCAGCCAGTGAGTTAGGTTCCCTAACACGACGTTCCGAAACACCTCTGCATTTGTTTGTTTTGTGAGCAGAAGGGCTATTGGCATGATTATACTTTCTTCCCCAATCACTAAAATTACTCCAGTGTAGCTTTGAGAGCTTTTTGCATGAAAAGCTGCTTATTCACTGCTTTATCGCCCATTTTTGTGAATCAGGCATTCAGGATAATTTCAAATTGTAGCGTTGGCATATTTCAGGTTCACAATGAGTCAAGACCCTCTTGCATTTCATTTGTTTATCTCCTTCTTCTCCCTAAGACTCCTGAGGCAGAGCTGTAGTTTGGTCCCAAGTTCTCTGCCTTTAAGCACAAGCTGGTCAGTGGGCAGCTGGTGGACAAGAGTGAGTGAGTGGGGGTCTGGGGACAGACTCATGCAGTGTCAGGAGAAGAGCTGGAAGGAACACCTTCCTCCTGATGGACTTCTCCCCCAGGATAGGAAATTGGACTACTTGCTCTTATCTGGATAGTGGGAGTGTGGGTTGGGATTTTTTCTGTCTGAACATAGAGCATACAAAGGAAGCCTTCTGTTCTGGTCCAGGCGAGATTCCAGAGCCAGTGGCTTTTGTGTTCCCGGCTCAAGTAACAAAGTCAGGAAGGACCCAACCTTTCCCCTGTGGGGGAGATGGGCACCACGACACTTGTGGCCACCTTGTGAGAACTTACATTTGCTGAAAGAGCCTGAAATGGTTTACACAGTTTTAAAAAAAATGAGAATCAGGCAAAAGCAGTAAGCAGAACTCTCAGCTTCAAGTACCACATGCAAGCAAAAATAAAAGATTTCAGAGTGGAGAAAAGAAATCACATGTATTGGTGGAACCTCAGGGGGATTCAGTGTTTAAATGTGGTTATCCAACAGAACTGAACAAGTCTTTCTTTGGAAGTTTATGATGCAGAGCTCTACTGGTGTACGGCATTTTGTAAATTGCTAGGAAATAGCAAATTTCCTGAAGTACTATGCATATGGAGATTTCTCCTGGAGGCCTTCTAGGATAACAGAGGTTCCGTGGGACGCACATGGGGAGACCTCGCAGAATGTACTTAGCATCACCTGCCTTTCTTCTCATCTTTCATCCTGTTTTGAAATCTTTGTCCATGCATTTCTTTTTTTTCTTTCTTTTTTTTTCTGTAGAGACAGAATCTCACTCTGTGTAGAGTGCTGTGGCATCACAGCTCACAGCAGCCTCCAACTCCTGGGCTTAGGCGATTCTCTTGTCTCAGCCTCCCGAGTAGCTGGGACTACAGGCGTCCACCACAACGCCTGGCTATTTTTGTTGTTGTTGCAGTTTGGCCAGGGCTGGGTCTGAACCCTCCGCCTTCAGTATATGGGTCCGGCGCCCTACCCCCTGAGCCACAGGCGCCACCCATGTCCATGCATTTCTTATAATGTGTGATCATCTATGGAGACATTTTTCACTGTTCTTGTGGGAAATAAGTGTTCTCTTAAGTTTTCGAGCAAGGAGACTGGGTCCATGTGACCAAAACAATTGTTAACATTCTGCATGATAGAAAATAAGCAGCTTTTATGAAGATAGTGTTTGACATTAAACTGTTTTAGGTGATGTCATTGGCATTATATATACTCAGTATATGCATGTTGAATCTCAGCGCAGATGGAAAGCTACTGCAGCACCGTCGCTCGTATGAGGAAACTCTTGTTCAGGAAATAGGAAATCTAAACACAGGTTACCACACGTAGAAGACTGAACTTGGAGCTGCGTCCCTCACCACTGACAAACGCTGACTCTCGCTGGGTAAAAGATTTAAATGTAAGACACGAAACAATAAAAATTCTAGAAGAAAGTGTGGGGAAAACTCTTGACAAAATTTTCCTGGGGGACGAACTTGTGAAGAAGACTCCTTTGATAATTTCGGCAACACCAAAAACAAATAAATGGGACATGAACAAGCTACAAAGCTTCTGCACAGCTAAGGGAACCACGAGGCAAGCAAACAGACAGCCCTCGGAATGGGAGGATTTTTGCATGCTGTGAATCTGACAAAGGCCTGATAACTAGAATCTACAGAGAACTCACATTAATCAGCAAGAGAAGAGCAAGCAACCCTATTTCTAAGTGGGCAAGAGACTTGAACAGAAACTTGTCTGAAGAAGGCAGATGAATGGCCAAAAAACACATGAAAAAATGTTCATCATCTCTAATCATCAGAGAAATGCAAATCAAAACCACTCTGAGATATCACTCCAGTGAGCTTAGCCCACACCACAAAATCTCGAATCTACAGAGGGTGGCGTGGTTGTCAGAAAAGGGAACACTTTTACTCTGCTGGTGGGATTGCAAACTAATACAACCTCCATGGAAATAAGTATGCGTAATTCTCAAAGAACTAAAAATTGACCTCCCATTTGATCCCGCAATTTCATTACTAGGTATTTACCTAGAAGAATAAAAATCATTCTACCACAAGGACGTTTGCACCAGAATGTTCACTGCGTCTCAGTTCACAATCCCCAAGACATGGAATCAACTCAAGTCCCCATCAACCCATAAATGGATTAACAAACTGTGGTATATGTATTCCATGGAGTACTATTTAGCCGGAAAAAGATGGAGACTTTACATCTTTTATGTTTACCTGAATGGAATTGAAACAAATTCTTTGTAGTGAAGTATGTCAAGAATGGAAAAAAAAATCCAATGTACTCAATACTAATATGAAACCAATATATAAATAGCTACACACCCACTCGAGAGAAAAACACAAGTGTAGTCTAGCAAGGGGGAGGGGAGAGACAGAGGGCGATTGGTGGGATCTCCCCTAATGTGCACAAGGTGAGGGTGTTTGGCACAGCCCTTGGGTGAAGGGCTCAACTACAGCTTGAACTTTACCTTAGAAATGAACACTGTAACCTAAACATTTGTGCCCTTGTATCAATCTGAAATAAAAAAAGAATGTTATTGTATATAAGTACAATTCATTTTTTTGACTGTATAATATCTGGCAACTACTAGCTTGTTTAGAGATAAGGAAACTGAAATAAACTTATTAAATAAACAACAAGAAAAGAAATCTAAAAACGTTTTATTGTATTTGTAATTGAATGACTATTAGATATGATTGTTAAGTCAGTAGAGGACAGAACCTGAAACTTCAAGAACATAAAAGAGCAAGAAGGGTGAAGACCCCAAAGTTGAGGAGGGCCACTGAGGGGGACTCTGACATTACAGCCAGTCCACAGCCGGGGCTGTGAGGCTTCCAGAAACAGATCACCCTGTAATCACGCACGAGTGAACTTGAGAACGTTCTTACTGACAACAGTCTCTACACTTACATACCATCATTAATGTCAGTGGGAACAAACATACGAGCCAATGTAATAACTGGTGCACGTCCAGTGTTAGTCATTTCCATGGAGATGTTGACATAAAGAAAAATGTGATAGTATGCACTTGACAGTATGAACTTGGCCATGATAGTCTGAACTTGGCCATGCAGCGATAATGCAGTCTCATCTACAATGTGGCCTGTTCTGTGGAGGGGAGGTGACCCTACAGAAAAGTTGTGTCTCCTTGTGCTTCCACATAGCGTCATTCCTCTCCCGTTTCTTTAAAATTTCTGGCTTCCTAGAACTGGGAACAAGAGGCAAGCATGGGAATTCCAGTATCATTCCACACTTACATAGATCCAGATTCCAATTCTGGCTTAAACTTTGTTTTCTTTCTTACGAATGAGCCACTTTTCTTAGCACCCAGTGACTCCAGGCACACAAAGCTCTCCCGCTGCGGTTGAGAAACTTCAGGCCTAAGATTTTGCTGAGTGAAGAACAGACACAGCTTAACAAAGCTTATTAACTTATTAAACAAATATTTTTGGAGATTCTGTGTCTGTGCTATTTCTTATCCTTTAAGAGATAAAAGGGCCTCCCATTCATTCATGAGCTGAGTCGGCAGTGACCCGGCATACAGCACTGACCCAGAATAATGTGCCTGTGTCACTAAAGCAGCTATGTGTGTAAAAACAAGCAAACAAAAAAACCCCCAAAGGATTACTCTTCAATGGATGATTTTATTTCCATAAGCACAGAAAAGCTGTCATTTATAGTGTCCACAATGCAGATAAAGACATCAACAGTGTTCCCCAGGGCTGGAGCCGTGCACCCTGGCCAGGGTACCACAGCAGCCGTGGCCTGGGAGAGGCCGGGTCATGGGGCACTAGAATGAGGAGTGGAGAGTGCGAATGTCACACCTGGAGCCACTTGAGCTGGGCAGTGATGTGATATCCCTGTGGCCTTGGGAAATCAACTTGTCAGTCATGCAGAGGGTGATGGAGCATGGAGACTGACAGTAACCAGCCCTGAGAAACGGAGACCGCAGAGCTATCAGAGAGGAAGAGAAGCTGAGATTTGGGAATTCAGTTGTGGGGGCTGCGTTGGAGAGAAGGAACAAAGGGACAACGTCAGTGAAGATTTCTGTGGTTAGCCATGGGCTGTCTGGAGGGTGATTCCTGAAGATGGGGAACACAGGAGGAGAATCAGTGTTGGTTTTGTCGGGGAGAAGGTGGCAAAGGGCAGAAGAATTCCCGATGCTTCCTCTGCTGTGTGGGGAGGCGAGTGGGGAAGTCTAGTTGGGCAGACACAGGTCACATCCTCATCGCGGGAATTGTGGGTGTTGACACAGAATATTTCTACATCAGTCCGGATGATAGGATATGAGTCTCTGGGGGCATCTCGGCTTATAAAGCAATTTAAAACCCTGTGGTATTTACATCTGAGAAGCTTGTTGAGTGACTCACCTCCCCTTTTTCACAGTGTTGCGTGAGCCAAGTCTAGTGTGTCAGGAAGGGTTGGCTTTGTTCCAGGAGACTTAGCAAACTCGAGATAGTTTCCAAAAGACTGTCCTAGAAATACTTCCCTGGGCACTACTGACACTACATTACTCAATTAACTAGATATCCACGGATGAACATAAATTTCTGTTTATTAACAGGCCATGAAATAATAGCAGACATAAGTCCTGGCATACAGAGGTAGCGTGGGGAATGGAAAGAGCCCTAGACTTTGAGTCAGATTCTCGGGTTTGGGGTCAAAGGATCAGCACACAGCAACCACATTACTTTGGGTAAGTTATGTTAGTCCCCAATTTCTGGGCTTTGGCTTCTCCCTTTTTAAAGGAAGATGTTTAAAGTACACAATCTCTAGGCCTCTATCCATACGATAATTGTCTATGATTTCTATAGAAATTTACATTTTCCATACAATCCATAATTTCAACAATGACATATGATTATTACTATTACTACATGTGAGATACAATCTAACATTTAACAGTTTATCCAAAAACGTGGTTTGTAGAACAGTGAAAGATAACTAAGACGGAGACAGGCAAGGTAGCTGGGTGAAATTGGTCATATGCTAACAAAATAACAGAATCTGTGCGGCCAAAAGGAATTCTCACAAAACAGAGGTCAGTCTTCAAAACCAGAAGATCCTGATTTCAAGATACCAACCTTTGATGATATTTCGGAGCCACGTTCTAATTCCTAGCAAAAGATCTTGATGTTGTAACAAAAAATAAACCCAAGAGTACTTCCCAGTAAAAACAGACATCAAAATGAAAGGGTTGAGTTCTGTCTGTCCCTGTGGCCACAGAATCAAAGCCGGGTCATGTTGGAGTGACAAAGGAAGAGTGAGTGAGTGTGTGTACAGGTTCTCTTTCTACGTATTGGTCATTGAAGATAATCTACTAATGAATTTTTGAAACCTGTCCCTGTGGATATTTTAATCTAAGTGTTTTCCTGGCACAGTCATGGTGAGAGATGGCTCTAGTCCACGGCATTTATCTGTTACCTTCCTTTCCAAAAAGTATTTGTGGTGGCTTCAGACATAAGCATTGCTTTAGTGGACAGTATCACATTGTTTCTTTAGGGATAACTCTCCCAAGGATCTAGAAAGCTGGTAGATTCACTAAGCTAGTCTAGGACGGACCAGCCACTTATAACACCTTCTTCCGACCCTGAGCCACCTCTCGTGATGTGCCCCAACTGCACAGCGCTGCTTCCTCCGTGGTCACATAGAACAACATTTCATGAACTAAAACATAAACAGCAAATGTAGGTCTCTCGCTTCTGTGTTCTGGCCTTTAACAGATCTCAGCTGTTGCTGCTCCCCGACCGAGCTGTGAGGCTCCAGCCCTGTGGGACATTTTTGACACCTGACAACATGAAGTTCTTCGCACATGCTTTTCCTGCGCTTGGAATGTCTTCTCCGCTTCCTAATCTGGCTGTGAGCTGTGGTACTGAGCTTCACTGCTGTAGAAAGCCTGTGGGCTCCGACAGGTGCTCTGGCCCTTTCTTCTTCTTTTTTTTTTTTTTTTTTTTTGAGACAGAGCCTCAAGCTGTCACCCTTGGTAGAGTGCTGTGGCATCTCAGCTCACAGCAACCTCCAACTTTTGGGCTCAAGCGAGTCTCCTGCCTCCGCCTCCCAAGTAGCTGGGACTACAGGCGCCCACCACAACGCCTGGCCATTTTTTTGGTTGCAGCCGTCATTGTTGTTTGGCGGGCCCGGGCTGGATTTAAACCTGCCAGCTCAGGTGTACGTGGCTGGCGCCTTAGCCTGTTGAGCCACAGGTGCCGAGCCTGGCCCTTTCTTCTTATTACACGGCGTGATCATTATTGCTGCCCTTGCTTCTGGCACTGAACTGTGAGCATGGCATACACATTTTCATCTCAGTATCCACAGCTCCAAAAGAGCAGATAGCACATGAGTTCCCGAGGTACATATTGGTTGAATTAATTCATAATTTCCTGACGTAGAAATGCATACATTTTCCCTTCTTTATACATATGTAAATTTCCCCCAGAGCATCATTTCACAGCTGGGGAAGTAGGTTCCTAATCACTCTGACACCTTGGCAGTTTAGCCTAGATGAGGTTAAATATTATGATACAAATATCTGATTGTTTTTCTTTGAAGGAATAATTATCAGTTTGACAGATTGCAGATGTGAATTATTCAGTGTGAGGCTGTAAATTTCCTACCTGCAGAATTTAACTCTAGTTTGCAGTCAGCAGAAGGTCTGTGCTAAATCGTGGATATCTTTGGAAATGTTGGCTTGTTTTTTGCGAGGTGTTTTAAAAGAACTGCATGCTGTGGAGATGGCTTTGTGATAGGAATAGGTGGATTTTATTTTAGTAATGTATTAATTTGTTAATTTAGTTTTTGAGACAGGGTCTCACTCTTTCGCCCTGGATAGAGGGCTGTGGTGTTGTCATAGCGCACAGCAACCTCAAACTCTTGGTCTCAAGAAATTCTCTTGCCTCAGTCTCCTGAGTAGCTGGGACTACAGGCACCTTCCACAACCCCCGGCTGGTTTTTCTATTTTTAATAGAGACAGGGTCTCCCTCTTGCTCAGGCTGTTCTTGAACTCCTGAGCTCAAGCAATCCACCTATCTCAGCCTCCCAGAGTGTTAGGATTACAGATGTGAGCCACCATGCTAGGCCAGGAATAGGTGGATTTTAAAAGGGTCACCCTGCGCTCTAAGAGCCCTCTCTGGGATGGGAGGGTAAGAAATGAGAGGTATGAGCCTTTTATAATATAATGACCTGCTAAGCTGTCAATTCCATATCTGACTGGTATCAGCTGTGACTGTTGACAAGTTAACTGTTACCTCTGTTTTTATTTTTGGATTCATTTAAATAAGATTCCCAGTGTTGTAGAATTGTTGCTGAGAGGATTGGATAGTAAGTGTGTCTGTGGCCTGAGCACAGACGCTTGTGTGGATTGGTGACTCTTAGTCCAGTGCTGTGAATGTGACCTTCCAGAGGGCACATATTTGAAAATGTAGGCTTGTTCATTGGGTATAGTTAAGGTCAACAGACCCTGAGACCATCGCCATTGAAAAACGACATCTCAAGAGAAGAGGGCATTCCATTGAGGACCACATGGGAGGCGCCAGGGTCAGTAAGGAGGCAGATGAAGCAGGAGAAAAATAGGAGCAGAGGCCTTCCCCGGAGAGTCTGCAGGAAGACAGCTAAAGACCAGGAGGGCTTTGGGGCATATAGGGCTGTCCCTGGTTGTCAGCCACTGGCCCTGGGTGGTGAGGGCAGGTGGAGGGTGGCCTGGTGGGAGAGCCCCCTAGAGGGGTGGAGAGGTGTGGGCTCTGGAAACTGTGTCTCAAGAGAGCCGTTCACTGTTACAGCATCAGCATCCAGAATCCACAAGGCCAAATTAGCCCAGCACGTCGCTCCAGCAAACGGAGGGGGAGGCTTCGCCAGGTCTCAGGCACAGGTGCGAAGGGTCTGAGGAGAAGAACTCTGGCAGGAGTCTGTGTCGGGTGTGGGACACCCCGCACAGCCCACCAGGAATGGAAGGTCAGAAGACAGGGGCCCAGAATGCGAGTCCACCCTCATGCGTAGGGGTCTCAGGGGCAGTCTGGGGTGCAGCACGAGCTGTGGTCCTCCCACCTCCACCCAGAGCCTCCCATGGCTGGGTCTTCCCAGGACCCTCTCTCTGATCATGGAGCAGCCACAGACACCTGTTCCACAGTGATGGAAGGAAAAGAGCCAGGCCTGGACTCCAGATGGCCCATCCGTCCCTGGGGCACAGGTTATGCCTTCTGTTTCTGGATGACCCACCAGGGCTGTCCATGGGTAATTTCTGCCCAGTGAGCTCAGACATTTTGTGTCTCCCTTTAGCTGTAATGTGTGCTTTCCCTTCCCAGTCAGTCATCCACCCCTCTAGCTGCGCTTAGGGACCGTTCTTTTTCCCTTTCTCCTACTTGTAAAATCTTGACAAAACCACTTGTATCTATAAATCATTGACTTTCAGCTTCTGTTTCCTTAGACCTCATTTGTTCAGAATCTTCTATATAGATGGACATTTTTGTTTTGTAGGAGTCAATTTTCTCATATGTTAACAACATCAATCAATATTTTGGTAAAAACTTCTCTGGCCCATACATTATTTTTGTATGCCACAAATAAATATATTTGTAAAAGCGTCATCAATAAAATGACTATGTCATGTCTAGATCAGTAGACCAGAAAGGAATCTCGACCAACAAACACCTCTAATAACATTTCTGCAATGTCTTCAGGCCCATATGGCTTATGTAATAGAAGACAGTTTTATCTAAACTTTGGAAAATGCATGTTGATTACATTTGACCAATAAAGTAGCTTATTGCTTATCTTTTTTTGGATCCTGCTTGCTTTCTATATGGCCCATGTGGCCGAGCTCCAGCCTTGCACTGCTTGTCCTACTGTGCTTTATTTCTTATTTCCTGGAGTTTGACTTACATTTCCCATCCGCTCATACTCTGTAGTCCCAGGGTGGACTCACTGGTTTCCGTGAAGGCTCAGCTGTATGTGTGCACCTTACTAGGGGATAAACAGCTACAGTCACCATCTCTTCATTACACAATGCTTTTGTCTTTTGTAAATGCATTTCCACCAGGAGAGAGAGAGCGAGTTCCAGCTGTATCAGCCCGTCTGTTCAGAAGTCATTCCTTTGATCAATTGGCTAAGGGAAGTGCTAGGAATTAGATGGCTGAGAAAAGGGAGTTTCTATTTGCTGTGCCTCCTGCCATTGCTCCATCCGGCCCCAAAAGGTAGGAGCAGAGGGGGGTCCGGGGGCAGGGCTCAGCCCCCTTTCTGAAGTGCACCTTCCTATAGCCCACTGGCCTGCATGATTCTGTGACACCCCACATTTCAGCCTCACATTCACATCTTGCTTTCTGTTGTTCAACAAATGTAAATATTCCCACCAAGACTCTCTCTGAGAACGTGCACCGTTCATTAGATCAGATCTGACGCTGGGTGCTTATTTGCACCGCTTTATCTCAGGGAGTTGAGGATTTCAGCAGAAGCCTGAGAATGGGCAGCAAGCATGGATTGGCTTATTCTGCTCTCTGAGAGCTTGACCCACTGAAAGCAGTGCCTTCACTCACTGAGTCTTAGGGTAGCATAACTTCTCATTTCCTAACTCGCAAAGCCACTGAAGGCCCTTGTAGAGGGATTAAGATGATACTGGGAAGGCTGAGCACAGTAACACAGCATGGTCACAGAGAGAGTAAGCCAGCACCACAGCATGGTCATGGGGAGACTGAGCACAGTACCATAGCACAGAGCACAGGGAGACTGAGCACAGTACCATAGCACAGAGCACAGGGAAACTGAGCACAGTACCACAGCACGGAGCACAGGGAGACTGAGCACAGTACCACAGCACGAAGCACAGGGAGACTGGGCACAGTACCACAGCATGGAGCACAGGGAGACTGAGCACAGTACCATAGCACGGAGCACAGGGAGACTGGGCACAGTACCACAGCATGGAGCACAGGGAGACTGAGCACAGTACCATAGCACGAAGCACAGGGAGACTGGGCACAGTACCACAGCACAGTCACAGAGAGAGTGAGCCAGCACCACGGCATGGTCACAGGAAGACTGGGCACAGGGAGACTGGGCACAGTACCGCAGCGTGGAGCACAGCAGCATGTGTGGGAAGACTGAGCATAGTGTCATAACACAGGAAGACTGAGCACAGTACCACAGCACAGTGCACAGGGTTTGTCACCAGTGCAGCTGTGACAGTCAAAATCACCCCTCCTAATGCCACACATCAGGGACCTGGAATTATAGCACCATATGAGAATTTGTCCTGTGTTTATTTAACTCCTGCCATCTCCAATCCCATTGGTGAGTGCAAGATGAACAAAACTGGCCCATGCAAAGAGGGGACTTCAAATCTGGGGCAGGAGACCTGCCGTATTCCTGCAAAACCCTTGTAAACAGGTGCTCCTGAAATGGTGGAAATATTGGTGTCACATTCACAAGGAGATGGACAAGGGCTGGACAGGAGGTCTCAAGGGATGGCAGGTGTGCTTGTTCAGACAAACGCACTCACACACGCACTGCAGCCTGTCTCAGGGTTACTGGGCCAGGCCATGTGTAATTTCATACTGCCTGAACAAGCAACTGTGTGTGATTAGGAAAGCAGCGCTGCCCTGTGGACAACTTGCGTTCACAGACTGGTCCCACCTGTGTAACTGTCCCCCAGTTACTTCACTCTACATGACTTTCCATTGCATCTCCTGTGCAGGGGGCCTTGTGTGTTCAGCCAGCAAAAGGTTCCCGGCTACTATTCTAGTCAGCACTGTGCCAGCCACAGGGGACACCACACCTCAGGATGCTCCCTGCCAAGGAGAGTTATGTAGTGGAAGAAAGAGGTCTTCCATTTCCTGGGGCTGCCGTAGCAAACTCCCAAAGCCCGAGTGGCTTGAAAGATCCTCTGTTCATTCTTTCATCCTGGAGGTGGAAGTCTGGACTCGGGGCGTCAGCAGGGCTGGCTCCCTCGGGAGGCTCTGTGGAGCACCCCGTTCCACACCCCTCCCCCTGCTTTTGGTGGCCACTGGGCTTCTGTCCCCATCCTCATCTTGTCTTCCCTCTTGTCTCCTCCCTAAAGACAACTTGTCACTAGATAGGGCCACCTGGATAATCCAGGGTGATTTCATCTCAAGATCTTTCACTCAATCACATCTGCAAAGACCCTTCTCCCAATAAGGCCTTATTCACAGATTCCAAGTGGATGTGAACATCAACTCACTTTGAGCCCTGAACACCAAGCCTGGCTTACAGAAGACAGGCATTTAAGACCCAACTGCAGGAAAGGGGGCACTTAGCACCATTTATGTTAGAAGTGCCACCGCGGCTCTGGTAAGCACCACGCAGGGCTGTGCGTGTGAATGCAGTGCCCCCTGGGGACCAGGTCAGGAGTACAAACCCCGCTTTGACCCCAGTTCAGTAGGACCTTCCCTCTCCCATCCTGATGCCGGTTAGTGCAGCCAATATCCCATCCTCATCCTCAGCTCTTGTAGATGGTTGCTGTCAGCCTGGGATGTAGATTGACCCACAAAACCCAAGAACTACCCTGACTGATTGGGGACAGTAGGAGCCAGGCTGAGGCCCACCTGCCCTGCTCTGTGGAGAGTTGGTCATCCGGCCAGTGTGCCTCCCATGCCTGTGACCACTGCCTTCTCCAACCTTCGCCATAATGGCCAGACTCAGAGTCCAGCCTCAAAAGCTCGTCTTCTTCCAGGTGAGGGATGCTGGGGCGTTGGGGGGTCACAGTGGCCCTGTGGTTGTGTTCTTTGAGGACCAAAGATATGTATGCAGAGGACCCCACAGGAGCCAGTTAAAAGGCCAGTCAGGCAGGGCCAGTAGCTACCCTGGCCTCTTCATTCATCTCCTTAGTAACGGTGACCACTGCTGTTTTGCACCTGCTATAAGTCTGATACATGGCCCGGTACTTAACCAGACCTTAATATAGTTGGGGCAGAAGGGCTGAGGATAATACTGAGGGATAATGCTATTTACTGGTGGTTCCCGTTTTTATGGCTTTTTGAGACAAGATCGTAGCTTGAAAAGTGATGGGTGAGTTGAGGGTGGCTGTGCTCTTTCCCTGACTTGGTGTGACTGGACTGGTTGCAGGCCTAGTTCCTCTAGTTATATCTGCAAGGCTTTAAGCGTCTCAGTCTTTTTCCAAATCCCGGCCCCTCCCTGCACCCTCAGTTCCAGAAGGAACCAGTACTTGCCCATGGCTGCGACTGCACTGCCATCTAGTGTCTGCTTCTTTAAACTACAGGTTCGGATGGAAACTAAAATCACGGCTCACTGTTTGGGTAACAAGAATTAGTACCCAGCGACTAGACTTCCATGAAAATTACGGATCTACTCAGATCTAACACCCTTCCCTCTTTCTCTGCACCTCACACGTTAAAAACAACAGCATTAGCAAAAGACAAGAAGCAAAAGCTACAAGGGCCCCGAGTGCGGGAATCGGCCGGCTGTGCCCACAGCAGGGAGCGGATCAGGAGCGGTCGCTGGGGATGCGCGCGGTGTTCACCTGGGCCCCGGTTTGGTGGAGGAGCCTGGTGATCAGACCCTGCTGCCAGGTGGAGCCGGCTGGCTCTGCAGGAAGGTCCTCCCCTGGGTGACTGCTGACCTCCCTGGGGGACCCAGTGCTGCCACCAGCACCTACCACATGGGTGCCGACCTGTCCCTCCCAAGGGCCCAGTGAGTCAGACCTGAAATCTGACCTGACCGCTGGCTTGGCTGATGCTGACAGCCTGGAGCTCCGCTGGCTTAGGTGAGCATCAGGGGACCAAAACTCCGCCTCTGTCCTCAGGTGTCTTTCAGTTCACAGGACAGAGTGGGACAAGAATGTCACTAAAGTTTTTCGATCATGGTGGAGTATCAACCCCGTAGTGAGATTAAATGAGAGAATCTGTGTGCAGGGGGCTTTTGAACTTCTCTTTCCACAGCTTGCCCAATGCTCTAGATGCAATGTCTCATTTGTCACAGCACCTGGGTGGGAGGGCTGTTTGCACCCATTTACGTTTTAGGTGACAATACCCATGCTCACAAAGGTGAAGCCATTTGTCCAGTGCCCTGTGTCCTGGTCCAGGGTAGAGAACACACCAGCTGTACTCAGAAGAGAAATACCAAGCGTCACGAGCAAGTGAAGTGAAGTATCATGCTGCTTGCTTGACAAGGATAAGGAGTTCTCAGCATGTATATTCTGAAATAGAAAAATAAATATATTTCTTGGTAAAGCTGGGAAGACAGAAATAAATGAGATTGTGTATGCAAAAAGCTTGCTAACAATAGGTTCTTAATCATTAATACAGCTAGCATATATTTCTTAGTTTACAAAAGTCACTTCTTTCTTTCCCTTTCCTTTTGAGACAGTCACCCAGGCTAGAGTGCAGTGGCGTGGTCACACTCACGGCAGCCTCAAACTTCTTTTTCACATGCTATTGTCTCTGAAATTGGGATATGTTTTGCAATAAATGGTTGCAGAAAGCACTGGGTCATAGTTTATTCACAGCATGTTTTCTTTCTTAGTGGTGTTCAATGAACTTGTGTTCACTGACAGCTTTGATTGGATTTGATGGAGTTTCTCATGCTGTTAGGTGGTGTGTTTACCTGACAGGGGCCTGTCAGCATTTCTGGATGGGAGTTCAGCATTTAGAGAGTAGGCTTCTAGAAAATTCAGCAGGGAGGAGGCAGGCTGACCGGTTCCAGAGTGAGGGAAGACGGGTATCCAGAACAGGGGTGAAGAAGGCTCGGCTAGTCCCAGGGTGGAGACCTGCTGAACGGTAGGAGATCAAGTCCCTTGAAGTCAGGGAAGAGTTTCATGCTCAGGCCTGTGGGAGAACGTGGCAGTTTTCCAAAATAATTTCTGGGGGCCTTATGGTAGCAGATGGTGAGAAGTGAATCATATGACAATGGGTCCCCTGTGGGGCCAGCTTGGCTCCTGGCCTCCGAGGTTCCTGCCTCCCCTGCAGCCAGCCCAACCTTCCCAGCTGCCGCCTGGGGCCAGAGGCTGGCAACCTGCAGTGCACGTTCATTCCCACACCACCTAGGTAGGCTTGCCCACCTGGCTCCACGGCCGGCCACCAGGGACGGGGAAGAAGGGAACAGAAGAAAGGAGACTGGGGGTTCTGTCAGGCTGGCAAGAAACATTATGCCCCACAGCTTGTTGCTGTGAGGGAGGGTTTATTTCTGTGAGCTGACTGAGAGCTGCTCAGCCCGCCCTGCGGAGAGCCGTGAGTAAGGCCGGTCAGGAGCAGGGCTGCCGGTGCACCCCACCCCAGCTTCACTGAGGTGCCCTGGGTGAGCCAAAAGCTACACAGAACGTGTGCAGTTTGGACAGATTCGTACACTCACGCCACCTTCTCCGCAGCCCAAGTACTAAACATATCCATCACCTCCAAAAGTTTCCTTGTATCCTTTTGGTTCTGTTTGGGGTTGTTTGTTTTGGTGTATTGTGGTGAGGAACACGTAGCCTTCTCTCCGTCCTCCTAAACTTTGACGTGCATGTGACGGTGATGTTACCTGTAGGCCGTATGTTGTGCAGATCTTCAGAGCTGCTTTACCTTGTCTAACTGACACTTAGTCCCTTGTTTCCCCTCCCCCAGGCCCAGGCAGCCGCAGTTCTGCTCTGGTTCTGAGGGTCTGACTCTTCTAGGCACCGTGAGAAGGGGGATCAGGCATCTTTGTTCTCACCACCTCGCTTATTTCACTTGCATCACGCCCTCCAGGTTCCTCCACGTTGGCACAAACGCCAGTATGTCCTTGTTTTCTATTCCTGAATGATATTCCACTGTAGGCATATGCCACATTGGCTTTATCCATTCATCTGGATAAACCTGGGTTATTTTCGTATTTTGGCTAATGAGGGTAATGCTGCCATTAACATGGGGCCCAGATATCTCCAAGGAGGAGCCACAGATGACCTACAGGTATAAGGAATGTGCTCTGCACCGATGATCACAGAGAAATACAGATTAAAACCACAATGGGGCATCAGCTCACATCTGTTAGCATGGCTGTTATCAAAAGGACAAGTGGAGAGTGCAGAGAAGAGGGAACTGCCCCGGCACTGTTGGTGGGAAGGTAAAATGATGTGGCCACGATGGAACAACGATGGAACTTTTGATGGAAGTTCCTCAAAAAAGTCAAAAATAGAACTACCATAAGATCTCACAGGGCCACTTCTGGGTATAAATTTTAAAAAGTGGAAGTAGGGTTTCCATTTTTTTACATTAGCCTGTGATTTTCACTTCTGGGTCTGTGACAATGTGATGGAGAGGCTGAGTGAGGTTTGCATTTCCACGGGTCCGTCGGTGACTGTGCGTCAGAGACCAGACTGCGCCAGCACCCCAGAAACTCCCCATCCTCTCTCCTTAGCCTCTAAGGGTCCCCTGCAATCGCACAGCAGCCAAAGCCTGGAAGGCTGATGTCCATGTTCCTGATTGATTTGGGGCCAGAGAGAAATTAATTATTAATAAATATGGTAGCGACAGCTTTCAGGGAGTGGCTGGACGTGCTCTAACTGCCGGCCAGCTCACTGCCTGTGGGAGGTGTTACCCTGCTGACTCTGGGCCTTCCTCCATGTCAGAGAGAGCTCCATTTGTTCAGAAATGCAAAGTATGTGCAGAAAACCTACCTTAACCTTCATGCTGTCTGACACCAATACACAGGATTTGGGTTTTTAAAATCCTTGAAAACACAGTTTTTTACCCATAGCTGAGCAAATTTGTTCCCATTTTACAGATGTAGGAACTGGTTCCGAGATGCCCAGGTTAAGGAGCAGCAAGGCTTGTCATTGTGCTTGTGTGGCTCACTCCAATCCCACGGCAGTGCTCTCTTGACCCTTCATAAATAATAAAGAACATATGTAATATGTGCAAATGATCCTAGGATAAAATGAATCCTGCAGAGCAAAGCAATCAAACTGAAATCCCTGGCTGCTCCTCCAGGAGGAAACGCAGATCAAGATTTTGCATTTATTATGCATTTACTGTAAGTTCTGTTGCTGTGTTGGCATTCTTTTTTTTTTTGAGATAGAGTCTCACTTTCTTGCCCCTAGTAGAGTACAGCGGCATCATAGCTCACAGCAACCTCAAACTCTCAGGTTCAAGCAATCCTCTTGCCTCAGCCTCCCAAGTACCTGGGACTACAGGTGCCCATCATAATGCCTGGCTGGGTTTTTTTTAGAGAGAGAGTCTCAGTTTGTCACCCTCAGTAGAGTGCTGTGGCATCACAGCTCACAGCAACCTCAGCTCTTAGGCTTAGGTGATTCTCTTGCCTCAGCCTCCCAAGCAGCTGGGACTACAGGGCCCACCAGAATGCCCAGGGCCAAGTTCGAACCTGCCACCCTTGGTATATGGGGCCAGCGCCCTACTCACTGAACCATAGGTGCCACCCTGTGTAGGTATTCTTAAAAAATATGTTATTTATTTGTTGTGTTCATAAAATTCTTATAAACAGAATTACATTATATAAAGTATTTTAAAACTTTATTTTGCTTAGTATTTTGTTTCTGAGATTCACCCACATTGCTGAGGGCCGAGAGTGTTCACTTATTTCATCACCCTGTAGAATTTGTCTGACTATGTCAGAATTCAGGTTGGGTGTGGTGGCTCATGCCTATAATCCTAGCACTCTTTCAAAATTCATATCCTGAAGTCCTAAGTCCCAGTGTGACTGTATTTGGAGATGGGTGTCCTTATAAGAACAAGAGACATCAGTGATGTGTGCACAAGAAAAGGGCACAGGTAGGAGTCCAAGGAGAAAATAAATCTGTCAACACCTTGGTCTTGAACTTGCAACCTCCAGAATCATGAGGAAATAAATTTCCATTGTTTAAGCAACCCAGTCTGTGGTATTTTAAATGATAACCCCAGTAAACTCATACAGTAATAAAGTTAAACTTTGTATTTGACTTTTAGAGGAACAACCAAATTTTATCATGCCACCTGCACAATTTTACATTCTCAACAGCTTAGATAGAGTTTTAATTTATAAGAATTGCAATGTCTTACATTTTCACCAAAATTTACTACATTTTTCTTTTTAAAAAGATATTATTACTACTACTAACTTAGTATGGTACTGTTGTGGTTTGGGTTTTCACTTTCCTAATGACTAATAATAGCATTGTGCATCTTTTTCCTGGACTTATTGGCCAGTCTCTTTGGAGAAACACCTATTTTTTACTGAATTATTTCTCTTTTGTTGTTGAGTTGTAAGACTTTAAATTTAGAATATTAACCACTTAGTATATATGATTTGAAAATATTTTCTCCCATTCTGTTGGTTGTCTTTTCACTTCCTTGATAAAATATCTCATTATGCACCTAAGGTTTTAGCTTTAATGAAGTTCCATTTATTTTTTCTTTTGCTATTCATGTTTTAGGGTCCTTTCTAAGAATCCATTGCCAAATCCTAGGTCATTTGGGTGTAACGTTTGTCTGCTTTGAAGAGTTTTATGATTTTAACTCTTCTATTTGGGTCATAAACCAATGTTGAGTTAATTTTTATATAGGACGTTAGGTAGGGGTCCAACTTCATTCTTTTGCATATGGGTATCTGGCTGCCCCAGCACCCTTTGTTAAAAAGGCTCTCCTTTCCTTCATTGAATAGACTTGGTATCCTCATCAAAAATCAGTTGGCCATAGATATTTGGATCTATTTTTGGATTTTAATTCTTATTCCATTGGTTTATATGTCTGTTCTTATGCTGGTACCACACTGCTTTGATTGCCATAGCTTTGTAGCAAGTTCTGAAATTGGGAAGTGTTTGTCTTCTTTCTTCTGACTTTTTAAACTATTATTTTGGCTATCCAGGATCCTGGGAATATGAAAGACTTTTATAAGACTTTTTAAGACTTTTAGTCTTAAATGCAAGACTTTTCATTTCTGTTAAAAAAAAATGTTGATGTAATTTTTATAGGGATTACATTGAATCTCTAGATTGCTTTGGGTAGCAGTGCTATCTTAGCAATATTAAGTCTTTCATTCCATGTACATGGTGTGTTTTTCCAATTATTTGTGTCTTCTTTTATTTCTACAAACAATGTTGTAGTTTTCAGTGTACAAGTCTTTCACCATATTGGTTCAATTTATTCTTAGCTATTTTATTCTTTTAGAGTTATTGAAAATGGCATTGCTGTCCTAAGTTTCTTTTCAGACTATTCATTGATGGTGTACAGAAACAGATTTTTTTTTTTTTTTGCATGTTGTTCTTTTAACCTGCAAGTTCTCTGAATTCAGTTATTAGCCCTAATGGCTTTCTTGTGGATTTGCTGAGTTTTTTATGAATGAGATCATACTGTCTATAAATAGAAGTAGTTTTACTTCTTCTTTTCTTGTTCATATGCCTTCTATTTCTTCTTTCCCTGCCTAACTGCTCTGCTAGAACTTCAAGTAAAATGTTGAATAGCAGTGGTGAAATTGGAAATCCTTGTCTTGTACCCATTTTGGGGGGAAAGCTTTCATTATTTCACTTTTGAGTATAATTGTTAGCAATATATTTTTCATTGAAGACTTTTATGTTGCTGAGAAAGTTCCCTGGTATATTTTCACTTTGCTGAGAGGTATTGGTTTCTTTTTCTTTTTTTAAATGATAGATATTGGGTTTTGTTAAATACTTTTCTGCACAACTGAGATGATCATGAGTTTTTCCCTCCACTTCATTCTGTTAATGTTTTTGTTACATTCATTGATTTCTGTTCATTGAACCAACCTTGTATTCCAGGGATAAATTTCATTTGGTCATGATGTATAATCCTTTTAATACACTGTTGGATTCAGTTTGCTAGTATTTTGTCAAGGATTTTTATATCTATATGATTAGAGATATTTGCCTGTAGTTTTCTTGTGATTTCTCTACATTGGTTTGGTATCATGTTAATATTGATCTCTTACAGTGAGGAGGGATGTGTTCTTTCTTTTCTATCATATGGAGGAGTTTAGGAAAGATTTGTGCTAATTCTTTTTTAAGTATGTGATAAAATTCATCCACAAAGTCATCAGGTCCTTAACTTGTCTTTGTTGGGAGTCCTTTGAGTAGTGATTCAATATCATGACTTGCTATAGGTTATTTGAGATTTTTCTATTTCTTTTTGGGTCCACTTAGGTAGTTTATGTGTCTCTAGAAACTTGTCTATTTCATCAATGTTACCTAATTTGTTGGAATACACTTGTTAATAGAAATTATTTACAATCCTTTTTGTTTCTCTCACTTACCATTTCCATTTTTGATTTTAGTAATTTGTGTCCTCTTTTAAGCTTTTCCAATTTTGATGATATTTAAACAGCAAAAACTGGTGTTGATCCTCTTGTTGTTCCTCTATTCTTTGTTTTCCTCTGCTTTCATCGTTATTTCCTCCTGCTGGCTTTGGCTTTAGTGTTCTGTCTTTTTACTGGTTCTTTCAGGTGTACATTAGGACTGATTTGAGATCTTTCTTTCTTTTACAATGTCAGTATTTACAACTATAAATTTCCTTCTTAGCACTACTTTCCTGTAGGTTTTGGTTCATTGTGTTTCCACTGATTTTTTTTTCAAAAAGCTGAATATTGGTTTATTATAATGTGGCAAAATTGGACATCCAATTCCCCCACACACACATTTGCTGGGTGCTTTGTTGTTGTTAAAGGCTGTGGCAGGCAGTTTGTTGGCATCTTTTCTCAGCTGTTTTTGCAGAATGTAATCCTTGACATTGGGATCACTGAAATCTCCATTCCTTAGCTGTTGTTAAGTGTTTTGACCTGAACAGTGAACACTGGGGTTGGGGGAAGGAGGAGGTGAAAGGAGGAAGGTCTGTAGCTGGGCTGTGTACTGAGACCCTTCTGTGCTTAGCCACATTTCCACTGAGCCTGACATGAAAGCTTAAGGTCATCTCAGGTTTTCTTCTGTCTGTGTTTCTTGCCTTGGGCATGTTCCTGGCTTTCTAGATTCCCCCATATACACAGGTGCTTTTGAATGTCCCAGTGTCCCAAAGAAAATATTTTGGGGCTCTTCCTCCCTTGCTCTAGGTGATTTATTGCCGTCTGAGCAGTTCTTTTGGCCTGGATGACTGCAGGCCATCTTGATGCAACTGCATTCCTGCCCTGGGTGGGTTCTGAGTTAGGTCTTCCAGGTGATTCTGAGAGTCTCAGACAGACAGGCATAATAATTTGTGAGAACTTGGTCCCATGCCAAGAATGCAGGCTGCACTCAAGACTGCTGCTGGGCCGCAGAGGGCAAAGCAAGGACAAAGACAAATGCCTCTGGGGTCATTGGCCATTTCTGCCTGGCCTTGCTCTTGATTCAGTATTCACTTGGTTGCTGTAAACCTTTGATTGTCTTCCATATTTCTCCCAAAGCCGGTTGGGACAGCTGTGACTTGTTACTCGGTGCTTCTGTGGGAGCGTGGGAGGGGGGACTGCCTACACTTCCAGTTCACTCACACACCTCTATATTTATTCTTAAAGGTCTTAATATTTTTGTAAAAATGTGTAAATAATATATTTTTATGTCATGTTTTCTAACTGAAATGTGTTATGTAGAAATGTAAGTGATTTTGTCTATTGATTTTGAAGGGGTATGCTGTTCAGGAAGAGGGGTTATTGTTAGAACAGTCCCTGGGATAAGATAGAAGAGCTCCAGGGGTAGTGACAAGAGAGCTGGACTCTGAAATCAGGTTACCTTGGAGCAAACAATGCATTTCTCAAGCTTTTAACCCTCAGTTTTGTCAGCTGAAAAGTGGGAATTCCAGGAGCACTGTTACCATTTTGCTGTGGCTGTGTAACCAACCACCAGGATGCTTAGCCCATGTTTCTGCAGGCAGCTGAGAGGGCTGGGATGGTGGGGGCTTCTTGTGACAGGGTCCAACGTCCTCAAGGAGGTTCACCTGTCATTCTTCAAATAATGGGCTGAGGGTTCCAAAAAGCAAACTCCAATGTGCAGCTATCTTTCTGGACTCTGTGAATCACTTGCTGTTGTCCCCTTGTTCAAAGCAAGTCACGTGTCACCTGAGAGTGTGACACACCTAGTGGTGTGGCTTCAGGTGGCAGAGCAACCACAGGTCCATGACAGCAGCCAGCCGGTCAACGGATCCACCCGCCTCGGGCATGTGAAATGGCTGGGTCCCTCACAGCACCCCAGAATTCTCATCCTTACAAGGTCAGTTCCAAAGTCTGCATACCTCTCTACTTTAGCAGCACTTTGTGGTGCAGAGGGACAATGCCCTGAAGATTCTTAGAAGGCCTCGTGTCCAGGGGACAGGCTTGATTCAGCTCCATCTTAAATCCTCTTAAGTCTTAATGAAAGACCTCACAGCCATCCCTTTCTTTTACTTTTTTCCTGAGGCCATTCTTCCTCTAAGAATGAGTTGTCTGCTGGAGAGATTAGAAATGTGAACTGGCTTCTTTCTTGCATGCAGGTCCTGCCTCCTGATTTCCTCTAGATTCTGCTTCCTGGCCGACAGCTCCTTCTCTGTCTGGAAGCTCAGCAGACAGTTGGGAGAAGCAACTGACACTTTGCAGGCGTCTTCATTGGGCACTTTTTTCTTTCAAAATCCTCGGGATGTCAGCAGTGCCAAGCGTCTCACTGCCATCTGAGCCCGCCACCTTTCCTGGCCTGACTCACGGCTCCCTTCCGGCTTGTCCAGCCGCTGCCTGCTGCCCTGTCCTGAGGTCACTGCCATAGGCTCTTCCTCTGTGGCCTCAGGGTTGCAAGTGCAAGTAGAGAGCAGCCCTGGGGAGAACCCTTGCATCACGATTTGAGTCAGGTAAGGCAAAAACATCAAGCCCTGACCCCAGAGGTGGGAAAACAGACTCCGGTTCTTGATGGGGGAGAGGCAGCGGCCCCCAAAGGTGGTCAGTTTTGACATATGTCTGGGGTACCTAGTCTGTGGGATTGTGTGAGGAGTCATTTCCCTGTCTGTCAGAGGCGGCAGTGCCGCAGGTGTGACTGCTGCTTCAGCTGGGTGCTGGCTGGGAGGCGCAGACTCTGTGACATGGGCCTCCCCTGTGCACACAGGGCCGGTCCCTGCTGGGCTGGGTCTGCCTTCTCTTCCTTTCAACTCTGACACCCTGCAGCACACCAGAGGCGGGAACACACCTAATGTGGTTCCTTGAACAGCAGCAGGGAAGCAAAGCCACCCTTTTCTGAGCATGGAGGGTTCCAAGAAGAGCCTTGTGTGCTCTTCTTGCTAGAAGGAGAATCGTAAGTGAGACTTGAATCTACAGTGGGGATAATCCAGAATTGGCCGCATCACCGTGGAGAGATGGACAGTGCTAGACATTGCAGTAGAGGCTTGTCTCCCCATTGGTACCTTGCAAATATATGGAGCGACCTCTTAGGAATCCAATATATACAGAATGGTGTGAGGAAGGCTTTCTGTTGTAGCCAACTTCCTGTGATGAGGTTCACATCTTATTTGTCCATATCCCTTAAAAACTCCACAGGGAAATGATGTGGACCAACTATCCCTAAAAATATACTTAAAGATTTTTTTTTTCATTCCTGAATATTGCCAGAAAGGAAGAGTCATGATAAACCCAGAAAGGGCTGTCTTCTCATTTATTTATACAGTGTCAACATTTGCTACTCAGCGCGGACAGAAGCAGACCTAGAGGGCCAAGTAATGGGAGGAATGTCAGCTCAGCAGAGAGGCGGCACTGTGAGCATCATGTGAATGTCACTGTGAATGTCATGCGGTACTGGGCATGCAACTTGAAGAAAAATATTACAGAGTGATGCACCATGCTAAACAGAGTATGCCCGTGGGCTGACATACACTACTTGTGTTGTTAAAAATAAAAAGAAATGAATGGGTAACTAAAGGCTCTATGGAGGTACCAAGGCACTGTGCTCTGCTGGAGGGATAGGGAAAATCCGGGGCATTCAAGCTGCTGACTTCTACCACCTGCACTAGTCTGGAGGGGAGATGGAGAATTTGGGTGCTGAGGTGTACCTGCCAGTCAGAGTGAACAGGTGTGGGGACGTACCCAAGACACAGAAGTAGAAACAGCAGAGGGCCTGCCAGCATCTCTTGGGTGATGCTGCCTATGGCAGCATGGATTTTATTTCAGGAAAATGACATCATAGGTGAAGAAGACTAGAGCAAATGATCCATCCTTCCTACAATAACTGTGTGCTTGTGTTTTGAGTTAGCATGAGTGGTACCTTTTCCCTAGAGCTTAGAGAAAGATTAGATTTCACTGCTAAAAGACATACTCTGTTTCTTTTAAATTAGAGAAGTGTTTTCATCCTCTTTTGCCAAGTTAATTTTGTAGATACTTCAAAGTATATATTGATGATTCACTGATCACAAATCAGTTGATGCTGACACTTATTTAGTATTTGTGAGATGAAGCACATCTAATTCAGAGCCACTGTGTCTGTTTTGGGGTTATGTACTGTATTTTATAAAAACATCTGAATCATGCAGAACTAGAGAAAGCGTCTCAAAATGTTTCCATATGTGAGTTATCATGTGGATCTACACCCATGTTTAATTTTTCTAAGCATTTGTATACATTATTGAAATTCTCTTGTGTAGAGAGGTCTTATACGGAAAGAAGTTCTCTTGTCTCAGATATGTGAATGGTTTTCCAGAATATAATTTCCAATTATAGAATTAGGAAAATATCAAATCCTAGCACTCTGGGAGGCCAAGGCAGGTTGATTGCCTGAGCTCACGAGTTCAAGACCAGCCAAAAGTGAGACCTTGTCTCTTAAAGATAGCAGGCATCATGGCAGGCACCTGTAGTCCCAGCTACTTGGGAGGCTGAGGCAAGAGAATCGCTTGACCTTGTCTCTACTAAAAATAGAAAAATTGGGCATTATGGTGGGTGGCTGGGCACAGATGATTAGGTTATATTGTTTACATTTGTTAGGTGAAGTCCAAGTTGTAGTGAGCCTCTTACCCAAGAGGTGTGTCATATATTTCCCACTCCCTCTCACTTAAATTTATTTGTGTTTTTCTCTTACGTGGGTGATACACAGAATATTTGATAGAGGTTTTCCCTGGGGAAGGAGAAATACATTTTACATACATTTTAACTGTATGTTTTTATGTTTAGATATGCAGAACACTTAGTGTTGCGTTTGGAGTGTCTGCAGAATCAGGACAATAGCGTGCTGTGCAGGCTGGTAGCCTTCCTGTGCTGGGCTTGTGTGCGTGCACGCAACGATGTCCCCACAGGGAGGGCCTGACTCACGGTGTGTTCCTTGGAATGTATCCCTGTTGTTAAGGGACACATAGCTGCATAACTGGAAAGTAATATAGCTGTTAGACCTGCGTGGCAGGATTTGAGCTTTTATGTCATCCCTTTTTCTTTTCTGGAACTTAAAAATTTACTATAAAAGTGGAAGGACTGCCTTGGCGGGCCCCAGGTTAAGACAACTTTGTTACGAGCACTGTGAGGTGTGAGGGATAAAGGGTCATTTGTCCTTCCTTTTTCCACTCTGGTGAAGATTCCCTGTCCCCTCCTCTCTAATTCAGAATTTAGAGAATGGACCAGAAATAGCAGAAGCCACCTCTTGGTGGTTCCTATTAGTAAGAGGGAGTTGGAGTTCCAGAATTGCAATTTCCCATGGAAATTAATTGTGAATTGTACAGAGATGTTGTTGAAATAATTTCATCATTATCATATTGTTTCAAGTGAGTAAAACAAGTTTTAGAGACAGGACTAGATACTGTTTATGATACTATTTCTGTGAAAAACAAAAAGAGCTTCCAATACACATAAATAATAGGGAAAAAAGAGCATTTGAATCCTAGTCCACTCACAACATGGAGGCTCTGTGTCAAGGTGGAGAAACTCAGAGCTGGCATCCTTGGAGCGTGGTAGGTGCAGGTGCTGCTTCCCCAGCGGGTGGACCTGCACCCCTGCCTACACCAGCTCTGTGGCCGTGGCCAGCCACTTTCCTCTACTGTGCAATGAATACACCCTCCATAGCATCTGAAGGGTTGTATGAGAATTACATTGTTTAATGTGCTGTACATTGTTTAATTAGCTCTTAAAACAATGCCCAGCTATAGTAAGCACAGCCAGAATGTAGCGTTTTGTTGTTAGTATTTTTGCATCTGTCTCTGCCACTCAACTCCCAGCTCCACCAGGAGGAAAGTCACACCTGATTTCTCACTGCTATGTCTGTCCTGGGATCAGCTGCAGCATATAAGGCACCGTGGCACCCAGGTGCACCATGAGCAGGTCCTAGGTGCCGTGAATATTTTTAAAGATCATTAAGTTATTTTCAAAAGAAGTTCAAAGCACAGCAAGTATATTTTCTTCTCTTTTTCTTTCCTGATCAACATAAGTGTGCCATGGAAGTTTGACTACAAGCTCGAATGTGCCATGAGATAAAAAGGCATTAAGAAGTTCAGAGTTTGTGGCCTGGGGATTATAATTATAGAAACTTATCCTAAGGAAAAAAATCCCTTATCTGGGCTAGGAATTATATGGAAAGCTGTCTCAGATATATGAGAACTTGGTAAGGACCCATGCGTTCAAGAACAAAGGTTGAGTAAGCCATGTCCACATGGTAAGAACTGAAATCTGTTGTCCCGGATAATTTGAAAATGTAAATAAATAAAGTGTCCTTAAGGAGCATAGTTGTGGTTGGCTCGAAGGAACATGCCCTTCGTTTAAAAGACCTGAGCTCGATTTTTCTGCCTGCCACTCTGTGATTGACGGAGTTAGGCAAGTGAATTAATATCTATGAGCCTCCGTTTCCACATCCGTAATGTAGGATAGAACACCTGTCTCGTGGTGTTCTGAAAATAATTAATTGTATGTAAAAGCTCCTTTAAGACTGCAAACTGATACGTAATTATAATTCTCAAGTTGTATTCAGGGATATGCTCTTGACATAGTTCGTAGATAATTTAGTACTTCAATTAAATACCTGCTTGGAGAAACTCTGTGGGTATTAACTAAGGGCAGCTCCACGAAGGAGATCAAGGGAAAAATTTCCTTGTTGTTTTTCAGAAAGGTTGACATTTTATCCTATTTTAAGATCCTCTTCCTCCTTCCTTTTTTCTGACAGCCTGTATCTGTGCTCAGTCATTACCTGTCAACACAGTTTTATTTGCTATGCATAAATATGGCATAATTAGCTTGGAAACGATTCTCTTAATTACAGTTGTAGAGTTGCTTTATTTGCTCAGGCTTCATGTTTAAAGTCTATGACACAACTTGCCAAGATGACTTGAATAACAAAGTCTAAACTTATCAGTGTGAGGCTTTTGATGTGCCTGTATCCTTGTGGCTTTGCCCAATCGCTTTTGACAGGTCTTCAAGTTTCAAATACATTTAACCACGTTTATTCCTTGGGACAGTCCTGGGATGCAGAGCTTTCTTCTTCACTGTCAGCGTCTTCCAGAATTAGAGCTGATGCCCGAAGGAACTGGAGGGAAAGACTCCGCCGCCAGCGTCTCCCATGGTGGTGCTGTGAGAATCAAACAAGAACCTGCTGTATCTGGGGGATTCGTGGCTCGTGCCTAACATGTGGTCTTGGTGCTCAGAATTGTCCCCTGTGTCAGTAGCTCATCCATTCTTCCTTTGCCTTTCCTTTATGAATGCCTGTCCCTGGAGCACAGACTCACAGACAGGACAACACGGGTCTGTACCGGCTGTGGTTTACTTGGTGGGTGCGGGAGCACCAGAAAGTCAGGTGCTGGGGGTCACAAGCCCTCACGTGTAATCCAAACTTTTATACTCTGGAGAGTCGCTATTACTCTTTAGGCATCAGCTGCTTTAATCTGAGCCATCGTCATTATTATTACTGCTACTATTTGAAATAGGGAATGGTCTCCAAGGGCACTGCCACCACTTCCCACCACGCTGTGAGCGTCTGCTACTTCTCCATCTATCCTGCCCTGAACCTGGCCTCCTTTTCTGGGTCGGTTCTGGCATTGCTGGGCTCCATGTCTCATGCTGGGGAGATGAGACTTTCCTCTTCTGCTTTGCTGTCTTTTGATGACTGAGGGTGTTTCGTTCAGTTTCCCACTTGCATTAGCTCAGGAGCTCTTTTGCTTTTCCCGGTAACAGCCCCCGGCCCTCTGCCTGCCTAGCGTTAATATTTGCTGTTGCTTCCACCCTGCTTGGAGGCACAGGGCTTGGTCACCTCACCTGCAGACACTCCCTCTGGGTCACACCTGCTCATTCTGTGGGTGTGAAACACAGAGAAATGCCCGTCTTGTGGCTGTCCTCAAGCAGCTATCCCCAGTTCTGCTCACATGTTTATGATTCTTTGGCTTCTGCTCTGCAGGCTCCTTCTGGGGCACTTTTCTTTCTGCCCGAATGTTAGTCTGTAATCTCTCCTTCAGTAAAACCGGTGGTGCTGAATTTTCTCAGTACTTAGTCATTTGGAACTTTACGCCACTTTCATTCTTAGAGAATATATTTGCTCACAATGTACCTGTGGTTGAGCATTTTCTTTCTAAGCTCTGAGGTGTTTATTCACTGTCTTCTGATTCTGTGTTGAGCCCCTTCCAGTCTACTCTTTCCTCCTTTGGAGGTAATTTAGCTATGGCTAATTAATGTTCTGTGGCTGCCATCATTACTATCTTCCTTTTTTTTTTTTTTTTTGAGACTGAGTCTCACTCTGTTGTCCAGGCTAGAGTGCTCTGGAGTCATCATAGCTCACAGCAACCTCAAACTGCTGAGCTTAAGCAATCCTTCTGCCTCAGCCTCCTGAGTAGCTGGGACATCAAGCACCTGACATAACGCCTGGCTAGTTTAGTAGAGACAGAGTCTCACTCTTGCTCAGGCTGGTCTCCAATTCCTGAGCTCAGGCCATCTTCTTGCCTCAGCCTCCCAAGGTGTTAGGATTACAGGTGTGAGTCACTGTGCGCAGGCCCAGCAATATCTTATCTTTGTTCTTGTTTTTCGACAGTTTTATAGTGGGTCAGGTGCAGTGGCTCACACCTGTAATCACACCACTCTGAGAGGCCAAGGCAGTGGATCACTTGAGCTCAGGAGTTCAAGACCAGCCTAAGCAAAGGTGAGACCCCATCCCTAAAAACAGCCGGGCACTGTGGCAAGCACCTGTAATCCCAACTGAGGCAAGACAATTACTTGGGCCCAAGAGTTTGAGGTTGCTGTGAGTCGTGACATCATGGCACTCTACTGAGGGTGACAAAGTGAGACACTGTCTGCAAAAAAAAAAAAGAAAAAAGAAAACAGTTTTATAATGGTATTCCAACTTGCATATTGTGAATAGCTTTTATTTTTATTTTAGTTTTTATAAGGCGTCTCTTGTCTGTGGTTTGAGAGATTCTCTACCATACTCTTAAAACTTTGCTCATGCACTGTTTTCTCCTCCACTGCTGGTGCTTCAGTCACCGAGGTTAGGAGAGGATTCCACCACTGCGGCCCACTGGCCAAACCCAACTAATTGTGTGTTTTCGTACAGTTTTACCAGAACACAGCTTTGCTTGCTAGTTAATGCAGCGTGTCTGGCTGCTTCATGGGCGGTGGCAGAGTTGCATTAAATCTCAGGATTGTATTCATTATATCATTACATACTCTCCACATTTTCTGGTCTTTTGTGTCTTTGAGCTTTGTTCTGGGTATTTTCTTCTGAATATCTTCCAGCTCATTCCTCTATCTTCAGATGTATCAACTTTGTCTTATTTCTATCCAAAACCTTCTTAATGTTGAGTAGAATTCCACTTGATTCTTTATAGTTTCCAGATCTCTGCCTAAATTCTTAATTTTATTTTTTACCTTCTTGAATATGATGACCCAACTTATTTAAATTCTGTATCAGATAATTCCAATTTCTGGAACAATTATGTTTTAGTGTATCAGTTTTATTCTTCTTATATAATCTCATGTTTATTAATTTTTTTTAATTGTTTGCCAGACATTCCTTCTGCAAAAATTTGTAGGAATAATTTGAGACTAAAGATGGTATTATTTTACCCAGAAGTGGTTGACATGTGCAGGTACCAGACTGCATGACTGCCATGGGGAGTCATCTAACGCAGCTGAGGTGCACTCCCTAAGTGGGCCTGTCTACCTCTATTTTACTCCTAATTCCCAGCAGTTCTGGGTCTTGACCCAAAGCTAATGGCACTTACTGGCAACTCTGCCCAGCCCTAGTTGGAAGATCATGTACTACAGTTTTTGTGATATAAAATCTCCCCTTCTTGGTATACAGTAAGTCTTTCTCTTTGGGACTTGTTTTGTATCTTTCCACAGTTGTTTTTTGTTTTTTTTTTTTAAGTAGGCCTTTTGCTATCTTTGCTAATTTTATTCTCAGAATTTTAGATGTGACCACTTTTGTCAGTGGATGTGTCTCTCGTTTCCTTTTCTTCGTATTCATTTTAAAACCTCCGAAGGTGATTTGGTTTCCTGGGTATCCAGTCTTCCCAGCGCCAGCGCGGACAGACTCATCACTGTCTCCCAGGATTTGCTGAACCTTTTCATTCTCCCTGTTTTCATTTTCTACAGTCTTCATGCTTAAAATAAAACAGTGATGACACGAGAGGGCAGCATTTTCTAGTTCTTGATTCTAATTGAAGTAAATTTAGTGCATCTTCATTTAGAATCCTAACTCCCATTAGATTTTGATAATTTTTTTCATTCATTTAAGAACGTTTCTGCTTTTTGAATAGCTTACTAAGGGTATCTGCTAATTGTTATCAGATGCTTTTTATTTAATTTTTTTTTTTTTTTTTGCAGTTTTTGGCCAGGGCTGGGTTTGCACCCGCCACCTCCGGCATATGGGGCTGCCACCCTACTCCTTTGAGCCACAGGAGCCTCCCTCAGATGCTTTTTAAATCTCTTCATGATAATGGTTTTTCTCTTATATGTGTTGATATAAAACATGTCAATAACTTTTCAGATATGCTTGTATTTCTCAAAATGTCATTCTGTATTTTTAATTTCAGAATACATGATGATGATTTCTGTGTATTTGTATTTTTTCTTAATTCTGTATCTGTATTTATAGATGAATTTACCATCTTTATTAGGCTTTGGTATTAAAGTTTTCCTGGTTTCTTTATATTCCTGGAGAGTCTTCATTTTTTCTTATCACATGGAATAATATGAATAACACTGGGGTTAAAGTTTCTACTAAATTCAATTGTCAGTTTGTCTGGCATTAGTGTCATTTTTCTGAAGAGCAGACTTCTAATCAGTCTTTCCCATGGTGCTTGACCTATTAAACATTTCACCTTTTCTTGGTTCTTTTTGTCCGTCTTCTGTGGGCCAAAGGTCTTGCTCTAAAGTTCCACACTCCTTGTCTCAGCATTGTCAGCCCAAGGGAAGCAGGTTTGGCTTTCGCTCGTATCCAGTGAGTCCGGGCCTGAGGGATTTCCAGGGTCAGGAGTTGAGCGGGGAGCAGGAGGTTCCCCTCCCACTGCCCTGGCCCCAGCTTTCAGATTCTTTTGTACCATTCACTTTACCAGCGGCTCATGTCCACGGAGTGCGGCCCCACTATGGAGACCTTCCAAATGGTGAGGGTGTGACACTCACCTGGAGCTCATGGTGCGGCCAGAGGAACATTTCTCATAGGGAGATTAAGACATATAAAAGTAAAAACCGTTTGTTTTGTCCTGTTGGAGGGAGAGAGGGAGTGAGAGAGTGAATGAGACAGGGGGGAAAAGAGGGAGAAAAAGGAGAACAGGGGGACCACTTGTCATCCCGAAGAAAGAGAAGGCAGGTGCCAGCTCTGAGGCCCCAGGGCTCACTGAGTTTAAAGGGGACAATGAGAAAGGACGACAGGTGCTTGCTGCCAGTTGATAACGGAAACTGGAGGCAGGCCGTCAGAGTCCAGGACCCGGCGCCCCTGCCCTCTTCTCGGAGAATGGCTTCATCACTGCTGGAGATGGGGCTCTGCCCTAGTTTGGGGCAGGGACTCCTGCTGTTCACTCAGGAACTCTGTAAAACAGCAATTCTCAAAAGCAGTTTTAAAGAGAAAGATTTACATCTTTTTTTTCCGTCTGTTCAGCCCTTTGCAGAAGTTGTGCAAAGCAGACTCTGCAGGGCTTGGAGCCCCGGGCCCAGGGAGGTGGTTGTGGTGGTGCTGTGTAGCCCCTGGCCTGCCCACACTCAGGGCACACCTGAAGAGAAGGACAGGGGACAAGGACAGGGGCTAAGATGCCTCGCGATTCCGGGGCTGTGCAATTGGGAGGTTTTGCAGGTGGGAGTGCCGTTTTTGACATGATAAACCCCCTGAAATGCCTGTTGGACATACGAGTGCAGGGCCAGGTGAGAGGTGAGCAGTGTGCACAGGAGTCTGGATGATCCCCCCACTCCCAGGCCTGCTAAACAGATGCTAGATTTGTGGTCTAGTCTGACACGTGCTTATGTATCGGTAGCTTTGTGTGTAATTCTTAGCAATGTATTAGCACTAATTCTGACTTCAGGATCCTCCACATTTTTTGAAAGATTTACACTTGGTTTCTGTTTGCCTCCTTGGATGAGGACATGTGCCAGTCATCAAGAACGACTGACAAATTTGATGACATCATTTAGGACTAATACAAACGCGGATCATCACTGGCTCAGTGTGTGTGAGTGGGTAGGAAACCCGTCACTGTGGAGCCTCAGATCCACAGTGCGCTGACGCTCTGTGCGCTGTGAGTGGCCTCACACAGTGTCATTCGCTTCTGTCCCTGTCCTGTGTCCGTAGTTTCCATGTAGATAGGATTCAACATACCTTGTGAAAGCAGAGTCGGCCCCCCTAAAATGTCAGTGAATCCTCAAGAGACTGGTCCTGGGGGCTGACTCAGGCTCCGAGTGCCCCGTCTGTTGACCAGGCATCTGCGGTTCATCACACTGACCCACGGCCTGTCGACTGTCTGCACTGCACCGGCCAGAGATGCAGCTGCTCTCCCCGTCCCCAGAAACTTCTGTTCCCAAATTTTCTAGCCTAGCATGTTGAGCCACAGGCAGCTGCGTGATTCTCCCCTGCAGTGCACCCATCTGCAGTTCTTCACCCTGCGGTTACATGTGCTCCCAGCGTTTCTCTATCTGCGGCCGCGTCCATGCACGGCCCTTCACCCTCACTCCGTGCCCTGTGTTCGTCTGTGTTCTGGGAGCTGATTATGCTCTTCTCTTTGTGACCTTGGAACTCTTGCCAGCTCCGCGGTGTGGTTACATGACAGCTCAGAACTGCCCCTCCTGGAAGTATCCAACAGTAAGTTTTTCCTTGTCTTCTTTTTTCTTTCCTGAAAGCCAGTTAAACACTTACCAGGACCCCGCTAAATGTCCTTTTTTCTTCTTTATCTCCTTAGGTTTAATTCTGGTTCTCATTTGAGTTTTCTATACTAGTTCACATGAACTTGGTGTTTATTGATTTGGTTAGTTCTATAGTTACTGTCTAGCTGAGCACTGAATTGCCGGAATTTAGTCCTTGTTCAGATACAATTTAGATATGATCTAGGGCTATAAAATTGGCTTTACTGCATTTTATTGCATTTGGATAAATATTAGAGATTTTTTTCTAATTCATAACATTCTTATTTATGCCACAGCTTACTGTTCAGGTTTAAATGAAATCTACTCATCCTTTGTGGTGGCTCAGTAGGAGAGCGAGAAGACCCCAAGGCAAGGATGGCTTCAGTGTCAGGTCAGGGTTGGCCTCCGTGGGCCGCAGGCAGCCTGACATCCAAGTGCACTGCTTGGCTGAGGGGATAGTTCAGAAAAGCATCCTCAGTGTCCAGATGGGTGGGTGGAGCAGGGCACAATGTGCCACCTGGCTGGGGCTAGCGGGTCGCTTGGAATGCAGTGGCAGGTTGTGCACTGGGCATGGCAGTCTGAATAGAGAGCGGCAAGTGTGCCTAGATCCAGGTGGGAAATCCAGGGGACGGACGGTCGCTCTCTCATTTCTAAGTCCCACCACATTCATTTCATAGTTACTGTTGATGTGGTGCTTCTTTCTCATGATTTTTAAAAATAATTATTAATGGAATTTGGAAAAGGGGAGCATTTCCTGGAGTTATCATTTTTCCAGGAGTTTTATTAGGATGCCACTTAGGCTTCTGTTCTAAAGGTGAACCTTGATGGCCTGTCAGAGTACCAGATAAAGCTGGGACTAACCCTCAAAATAAAATATAATTTACACAGACGAGGACAATGCCATTGCTTCCCCACACACTTGAAATGTTGGGCCACGAGTGTGGGAGAATAGAAGGAAGGAATTCTCAAGAAGGCAGCAGATGGCAGCAAAACTGGGGGTGGGGATATTGCAGTGGGTCATGTGACAAAGAGAGACACAGGACCTGGACACCACGGTCAGTCAAAGATGAGAAATAAAGAGAAGTGGCTACAGGGCTGAAGCCTGGACAGACTTCTGGGGCACACAGTGGCCGTCCCTGCAGACCCTTCTTGCTTCTCCAGAGGGAGCACTTTGCCCAGGCGCTCTGAAGACTCCCCCACTTGGCTTTTGACAGTGATGATTAAAACTTTCTCGGAAGAAAAAGAGCTTACTGGAAATAAACGACAAACTTGATTAGCATGTTTTTAAAATACTCTCTTTGATTTGAAAGGGCCTTAGATGGTCTTTAGCAATAACACGTAGATGGCTCTGCCTGCTGCCATTCACACATGCCATTTTGAAATAGGGAGCCCATCTGGCATGTTAAACCATATTGAACATGTTTAAGAGACAAATATACATTTTTCAAAACAACATAAAATATCTAATCCCAATTTTAATCTTTCGATGTTTTTAGGTTTTGATTTCTCCAAAGTCTGGGCAAAAGATCTCCAAGATCCAGTATTCTGTAGTCTCTGCATTCCACACCTGTTTCCCAGCTCACAGTTAATACCATGAACGTGCTGTGGGAACAGAGGGAGGATTAATGCAGGTAAAGCAGGCTCTGGGGTCTTAGCAATGAAGAAATCCATAAATAGCATAAAGACAAGCAGATGTGTCATCCAAATAATTCCAGGTTGAGTGCATTTGCTATAAACTTTGAAATTCTAATATACAAATTGTATTCTCACATAAATGGATAGGAAAATATGCAAAATTGTATGAAATTTGCTAGTGATAGAATCATGAGAAAGGCAAAAGATCTGGTTCAAAAACAGGGATATGTGTTTTTTCAGCAGGGAAGGGAACGCATTTCTGAGGTTGCTAAGTCAGAGAATGTACTTTTACAAAAATCCATGATGACTTTGGGTTAACACCCTCTGAACTATCCAGGCATAGCCCCTTGCCGATTTCTGCTGCTCAGCTTCTCATTTCACAGGGCTACGTAGCGTCTCCTCCTTTCTTATTTGGGGGTGTGAAAATGAATTTATGATCCCAAGTCCTACTCTTAGCGATGATGGAACGGGGTGTATGAGAGTGACCCTCACACAGAGTTATTCTCTCAGGACCGGACATTAAGACACAAAATAAAACCAACCAACAAACAAAGAAACCTGGTTTGAAGGCATTGAAGAACAAAGAACTTGAGGTCTAGCTCTCAGAGAAAAGGAGAGCTCAGGAGATAAACTTCGTGTTCACCTTCCCATTTCTTTCTGGGGGCATTTGCTCGTTCATAGAGCTGGAACTGTCATCAAGCTGGAAGCCAGAGCCCCAGGCTCTCAGCACTCTCACTGAGCTGAGGAGACAGAAGTTGACATCTGGGGCCACCAGGGCAGGGCGAACCTGAGAGAAGGAATCACCAAGAAGGGAGGTCAGATCTGCAGGGAATTTCCCTGCAGGGCAGTTGCGGACTCCTGAACTGTACATGTACAGAGCAAGACAGATACAGACCCGGCAGAAGAGAGCAGCTGATGACTGCGGCCTTGAGCGGAGGTGCTGCCAGTGTTGGGCCCTACACAGAGAGACAGAGCCACAGGCCGCTAAGGTGCAGAGCCCCAGACAGCATCAGAAACCTTCCAAGAGCTACACCCTAAGGGTCAGGGAATGCGGGAAAGGGTTAGCCCTAACAGAACCTAAAACCTTTTCTCCCCTGGATTAAGGTGGCTTTCGGGTCCTCCTCCTGCCTGTCAGACAACGTCAGCCAGAACCTTCACGATTTTGTTTGTCATTTATTAAAAAGTTGCAAGCAAGCCAATAAATAAGACTAAATGTCCCCAAAGCAAGAGAAAACAAAGTAGAAAATAAAAAATAGGCTTACAGGCTGCCACTTTATCATTGCAGGTTTAAAAAAGTAACTCTGTACAAGAAAATACAGGAGAAGTTGAGAATTTCACCAAAAATTAGAATGTATTGAAAAATTTCTAGACCTGAATAATGTTATAACTGAAATTGAGAATTTAATAGAAAGATTTACTAGAAATTTTAAGCAGAGCAGAAAAGATATTAGTAATTGGAAAGATGTGTTGGTAGAAAGTATCTAAATAAAGTACAGGGAGAAAACTAAAGAACTTGGAAGATTCCTGGTGTCTGATGTGTACAATTTAAGTCCTCCAAGGAGTGAAAAGTAAGAACAGATAAGAAACAAATCTGAAGGAAAAATGGTCAAGAAAGATGAAGAAAGGACACCAAGTCCCAAGTCCACGAAGTTTGACAAACCTCAAACAGAACAAATCCAAATCACGCCCACACAGATCACAGTGCAACTGCTCAGATCCAAAGACAAGGAGAAAAATCTGAACAGAAAAAAGGGACACAGGACAAAACACTGACCACTCAATGAAGGCGATGGAGGCGAGGGAACTCGAAGGGCAGCTGTAGACACGGAAAGAAAACAATTACCAGCTAGAAGCCAGTGGCCACCAACACTGGTCTTCAAAAATGAAGGCGATGCAAAACTCCCCACAGCAAAGCAAACACACAAAAACCTGAAGATTGTTGCCAGCAGACCTGCAGTACGAAAATTATCAAAGGGAGTATTTTCTCAATAGGAAAATAACAAGCCAGCAGAAGGGGGAAAAGAAATGATAAAAAGTAGATGAGAAGATAACACCAGGCAGGGGGAACAGGAACAAAAACAGGTGAGCCAAAGAGAAGATGAGCAACAAGGCTATAGACGTATGCTAGATATATGCACCGTTGTGTTGAATAAAAAGCAATTAAATAAATTGTAAAACAAATACTTTCTGAGCTGGACATATGGCACACACCTGTATAGTCCCAGCTACTCAGGAGGCAGAAGCAAGGAAGACCCTTGAGCCCAGGAGTTCAAGGTTACAGTGGGAAGTTCGGCACACTCCAGCCTGGGTGACAGAGGAAAAAATGACAAATATTTTCATACGCAGATTTTTAAACTTTCTATTCTTCCTTTAAGAAACATTTAAGCTCTAGAACAGAAAAGTATTGAAAGTAAAAAGACAGATAGGGATCATATAAAATCTAACCAAAAGAAAGCAGTTGGTGGAACAAGATAGCTTTTAAAGTAAGAAGCATCAATAAAGACAAATGATAAAAGACTCCACTTGATGACAAGACATCACTCCGCCAAGTGCACCTAATAGTGTAGCTTTAAAATAGGTAAAGAAATATTTGAAAGAACTAAAAACAGAGATAACAATTCCATAATTATAATTGGAAGCTTTGTCTGTCATACATCAAAGGACTCGTGCCGAGTGTGTGAAGATGCTTACAAATAAAAAAGAAGGCCCTGACAACCAGTAGAGAATATGACAAAAGACACACGTGGAAAGGATGTCCAAATAATTAGTCATCAAGTTAAAAACACCACCTAATTAATTGTACATCAGGCATGACCAGTGAATACAACAATAAAAATGTACAATAACCAAAATGAAGGATCTGGCTGAGCAGGATTTCTTATATACCGTTTCTGGAAGTAAAAATTGATGCAACCACTTTGGGAAAAGGTACATTGCTTTCCACTACAGATAGAAGTACACACCTCCTATGAGTCACGTCTCCCATTCCTGGCATAAGTTGCACACCAAGGACATCTCTAAAAATGTTGAAGGTAGGATTTTTTGTTTGTTTGTTTGTTTGTTTTGTTTTGTTTTATATTAGCTCCTTCTGGTAGCTACTACTATTTTATTATAGCTTTCAACTTTTGATAGAAGCTCTAAAGTAAATTCTATCAATAGTAGAAAATCAATAGCTATCAAAATAGTAGTTGAATTGTGGCATATTTCTAAAAGGGAAACTATGAAACCATGAGAAGGAAATAAATTCAACTACATGCAGCCCTGGGAATGAATCTCATGAACCTCACATTGCAGGACAGAAGCCTGCTGCAGAGGAGGATATGCCAGGTCTGACAACTGAGTTCACAGACTCAGCCTAGAAAAAGTGCCTCATTGCCAAATGTCACTACGGTCACTTTTGAGGTACTCCCCTTGGGAAGCTATGCACCAACACCAGCACCTAGCCCACCCTTCAAAGCAATTTTGGAGCTCTTTGGTGGAGTGACTGTCAGAGCTCTCGTCACATGAGGTCTGACAATGAAGTTCACAAACTTGCTTATGTTGGCATCACTCCGCAAACAACTTGCTGGGGTTCATAACCTTGGTACATCGGTGTCTCACAGGGGTGTTCGTGTCAATGTAAGGAGGTGTCTTGCTGAGTGGCATTCAGTATTGTTGTTGCCTGTTTTTGTGTGCCACATGACAACAGCTCTGATGGCCATTCTAGAAAAAGAGTTCCAAAATTGCTTTGAAGAGTGCACTAGGTTAGCTGGTGTTGTGGCAGGTGCCTGTAGCCCCAGCTACTGGGGAGGCTGAGGCAAGAGAATCGCTTAAGCCCAAAAGTTTGAGGTTGCTGTGAGCTGTGATGCCACAGCACTCTACCCAGGGTGACAGCTTGAGACTCTGTCTCAAAACCAAAACAAAACAAAACAGAGTGTGCCAGGTGCTGGCTTCGGTGCATGGCCTCCCAAAGGGCGTCCTTGAAAGGTGACCATAGCAATACTGAGCAATGAGGGATGCAGCAATTTTTCTAGGAGGAGTTTATCAACTTACTTGTCCAATCTTGCATATATTATATTATGATTCTATTTCTATGGAAATAGAAAAAATAGGTAAATCTATTTTCTCCTGTCAGAAGTCAGCAAAGGGGTACAAGGGAGCTTCTCAGTTCCCAGGGATGTTCCCTGCATTGATTTGGACACCGTTGTCATGTTTGTTGGCATTTTCGTGGCATGGTTGAAGCTGGGTGGGTAGGCCACCACCTCTCAGCTGTTTATACTGTTCAAAGGGGCCATTCACATATTTTTACCCACATTTTATTGGTTCATCTTCCAAACACTGTTCTGTGAAACACAAATGTTCATCATCTACTGGCAACTGAAGGCTTCATGGTCAAGTGAGTTTAGGAAATACTGCACACTTGAGCCTTTTTTCTGCTAGATTAGCATAATTAAGGCTCTGGAAAGATCCTCAAGAAAGGGTCTTCATTTAAATTAGTTAATGAGACCTGTCCATGATTTATTTGACAAACAGGTTACCTTTTGCTATGTTGAAATATGTACTTTTTAATTTTTTTTTGAGTGGCACTATTATTTGCATTTGCTGAGAACTTTGAACAAGTGAATGCTCTAGCCCTTAAAAATAAAGATTACATTTTATTTCGAATTTTAGGGAGACTGGGTGGTATATGATAAATTATATCAACTTGGAAGGATTGGAATAAGGTGACCCAAGTGTTAAGCACTAGGTCCCAGGCATCTAGAGCAGGCTGTGAACTCTGAAAGGCGAACACACCCCTCACAGCACTCCCTTGGAGCTACTGAGAAAAAGAAGAAATTTATTTGGCAGGAGAGTTTTCTAAGTTGACAGTTTCTTTTGATTAGGATTATTTCTTCTACAGTGATCAAATTTGTTTTATTTTCAGGCTTATTTTAGTGCCTTTTATTTTTCCTCATTGTAACTCCTCTGGTTAAACATGATTTTGTATTAGATGCTTACCAGAAAATACACACATGGGCACATAACACACACAAACACGTGTAGATGTATTTTGTCTCATTTCTCTTAAAAGCAGAATAAAAATGCATGTTAGGAAACCGTTTTTCCTATCGTTTTGAGACCAGTGCCCTGTGAGTCTAAAATATGTCACATATATGAAAGGAACGTTGAAATGTAATAGATGTTGCTTCTTCTGTGTAAATAATAGCTGTTACATTTCATAATCAGGAGTCAGGGTTGGTGCTAGGACACATGATTTACATTAAGGTAGACAAAAATGTGGCTGTTTCAAAATAGGTGCAGGATGTAAGGTTTGTTTACTGTCGTATACTGGCGATTTCTTCTGCTGGGCCTTGCTGTGCTCCCGACCACGCGGCAGTCTCTCCCACTGCTCTGCTATTCTGGTGTGATGGGCCATTCTCTTTCTCTCTCTTTCTTTCTTTTCTTTTCTTTCCTTTCTTTCCTTTCTTTCCTTTCTTTCCTTTCTGTCCTTTCTTTCCTTTCTTTCCTTTCTTTCCTTTCTTTCCTTTCTTTCCTTTCTTTCTTTCTTTCTTTCTTTCTTTCTTTCTTTCTTTCTTTCTTTCTTTCTTTTTTTTTTTTGACAGAGTGTCACTCTGTTTCCCTTAGTAGAGTGCCATGGCATCATAGCTCACAGCAATCTTAAACTTTTGGGCTTGAGCAATCAATCCTCTTGCCTCAGTCTCCCCAGGAGCTGTGACTATAGGTGTGCGCCACCATTCCCAGATAGTTTTTCTATTTTTAGTAGAGATGACAGTCTCAGTCTTGCTCATACTGGTCTTGAACTCCTGAGCTCAAGCAATATACCCACCTTGGCTTCCCAGAGTGCTAGGATTACATACATTTCTAAATGAGATGAAACAGATATATCCCTGGTATTTTAAGTTGCATGTATTTTTGTCTACTATGTTACTTTGAAACAACTACTGAATGTCTTTAAAAAGGCAAACAGGGCTGGGCATAGCACTTATACCTATAATCCTAGCACTTTGAGAGGCTGAGATGAGAGGATTGCTTGACCAGCCAGAGCAACATAGCAAGACCCCACCTCTACAAGAAATAGAAAAATTAGCCAGAAGTGTGCTGGCACACACCTGTATTCCCAGGTACTCAAGAGGCTGAGGCAGGAGGATTACTTGAGTCTGGAGGTTTGAGGTTGCAGTGAGCTGTGATGATACCACTGTATTCTAACGTAGGCAACAAAGTGAGGCCTTCTCTTTTTGTTAAAAATAAAATAGCAGAGGTGGCGCCTGTGGCTTAGTGAGTAGGGTGCCGGCCCCATATGCCAGAGGTGGTGGGTTCAAACCCAGCCCCGGCCAAAAACTCCAAAATAAATAAATAAATAAATAAAATAAAATAGCAGAGAGTAAAATGAGAATGTTACTTTTTTTTTTTTTGGCTGGGGCTGGGTTTGAACCCGCCACCTCTGGCATATGGGGCTGGTGCCCTACTCACTGAGCCACAGGCGCCACCCTTCTTTTTCTTTTTTGATGTGTTTTGTGGCCTGAAAACAAATTTTTAAGGCTGACTTCTTTTGAATACTGTTTAGGTAGTCAGATTTGCTTTCTCCAGTTGGAATAAAGATTTGATCATTGCTTCAGCAGCAAATATTGAGTTACAGAAATGCAGTCAGTACTTGATAAGTGAATAAGAGAATTAATCAGAAGAAGTTGTATAGAAAATGTGAAGAATTTTAAAATATGCTAAAAAATAAGAGGTTCAATAACAGATACTAAATACTACAAATGTTTTGTTTTAGGTAGGAGAAAATCATTACACTGGGTCTCAGAATGTTCTCAGTATTGAGAAGAAGCACAAAACAGATGCTGAATATTCAGTCACGGAGGCACCGGAAGGTAGAGCTGAGGAAAGAAATGATCAGAGTAAATCTTGTCCAAGTATCCTGAAGTAAGTTGCTGATCATACCTTCCTTTTCAATGGAAGGTACTTGGTTTAATGGTATTTGGCTTAAAAGGAAGAAATGAATCTTTGAAAGTTAAAGGAATGAGTATTTCTTTCAATTAGAGAATAAGCTTTCTGAAGTGCTTTAACAATTCATTGCAAATTGTATTTTTTCTATGTTCATCTAACTCAAATCTTCTGAGAGAGCAGTTAATTCTTTCTGATAAATTCCTGTATTATGTTAACTTATTTTCTATGTCAGGGGAAGTTGAACTAATCCTTTCATCCTTTTTTATATATGAAGCAATACTAGGAATAATATATCTTTGAGTACCAAGGCAAAAGCCTATGTAGCTTGAGGAGTCCTTTGTGAGAATGGTAAATTTAGATAAGTTGAAATTATTCTAATCTTCTGAATAAATAAAAACTAGCATGTTCAGTCATTCATTGAACATTTTACTGAGTTTCTACTATGTCCCAAAAATCGTTTTAAAAAAATACTTTATCAATGTGAAACCTGCTTGTTTCTTTGTTTTTAAAAAACTGAGTCAAATGAAAAGCAAGTTCTTTGTCTCTAAGAATGAGTTGTAATTTTAGCTGCTGCATTTTTGTCAATAGAATGCCAACTGAAGCAAAGAATCCTGAAGTAAGAGAAACCAATGATGAGATTATTTCCATCACTTATAATACTGAAAAAGAATTTATAGATACCAATGAGGATCTTCTAGAAGCAGAAACATTTACACAAGGGGGAATGGATATGCACATATCAGACTATGAAGGTCAGTTCATTTGGGGAATTTTTTTCTTTGGCTTTATTAATTTGAAAGTGGTAAATGAAATTATCTGAGATAACTTGTGTAGCTTTATTTTTAAGTTAGTATATTTGCAATAGCTGAAACCAAAAACTAATCTGAGGTATTTTTGTGTTGGCAGCTCTTTTACAATTATTGGGCCTCTTGCCCTGATTATGTACTAATTATAGCCACTTAATTTCTGTTAATCAACTCTATAAACCTCTCCCTGGCAGTCTTCTTTAAAATAGAAATTCTCAGAATTTTCCATTCAATAGTTACATATACTGATATGAAGTTGTTTTCAGGGGTCATATGAGATTTACTTGATGAAGGAGGTATATTCTCTAGGTGTTTTTAAAGACAGCCTTTGTAAGAAAAATATTTCTGTCATTTTATTTCTTTCCTGTAACATTTCTTGAACCTTCTAAAAAGTAAGTAGATTGTTTTTAAATGGTCAGTTGTCTCTTCTTCCTTTTTGTTTCTTGCTAGAAGACACCAAAGAACCTGTTGGAGGTCTCAAAAGTCCCAATATTGCCATTTGCACACTGACCTTACCGCAGCAGTTAGAAGTAAGTCAATAAATAGTGGGTAGAATTATTCAACTTTTATTTTGTTTAGTGATTAAGTTATATGTAGTGTTTTTATTCATTATTATTAAACATAACACAGCAAGCCAGGCATGGTTGCTCACGCCTGTAATTCTAGCACTTTGGGAGGCCAAGGTGGGTGGATTGCCTGAGCTCAAAGTTCAAGACCAGTCAGATCAACAGTGAGACCCATCTCTAAAAAATAGCCGGGCTTTGTGGTGGGCACCTATATAGTCCGAGCTACTTGGGAGGCTGAGGCAAGATTTCTTGAGTCAGAGAGTTTGAGGTTGCTATGAGCTAAGACACCACAGCACTCTACCCAGGGCAACAAAGTGAAACTCTGTTTCAAAGAAAAAAAAAGAAAGAAATTAAATGTAACACAGCAAGGCTGTCTCTTCAAAGTGCACTGTGGATTATAGAACATCACCATGCCATGCAGCGTTTTTCTTTCACTGAAATTCTATTGCAGTGTGCAACCTGTCCAGCAGTTGCAGGCAATGAAATTTTTTTTCTTTCTTTCTTTTTTTTGAGACAGAGTCTCAAGCTGTCACCCTGCATAGAGTGCCATGGTGTCACAGCTTACAGCAACCTCAAACTCTTGCGCTTAAGCAATTCTCTTGCCTCAGCCTCCCAAGTAGCTGGGACTACAGGCACCCACCATAATGCCTGGCTATTTTGTTGTTGTTGTTGCAGTTGTCATTGTTTTAGCTGGCCTGGGCTGGGTTTGAACCCACCAGCCTGGGTGTATGTGGCCGGCACCCTCCCCACTGAGCTATGGGCGCCACCCTAGGCAATGAATGAATAGGAATCCTGCTTAGCAAATTAATCAAGAGTGGTGAAAGCATTCTTTACTTAAAAAAGTATAATTTAAGTGTAGTATGCAGCTTTTGTATGTCTATGTACGTTTTGGAATTTGTTTTTGTAATACCTATATACACTGAATTGCCAGGTAGAACATAGACATTTTCAATTATAGTAACATTTCTTCTAAAAAGAGTTTTTCCTGATTTTATAGTTGTTTTCTCAGGGTACTTAATAATCATGTAGTGATGGGTATATATAATTCATAATGTGTTAGTTTACCGCTATCATCTTGTCTCCATACCTTAACGTTCTCAGTAACCCAGGGTGATGGGCCAAAGGCAATTCACACGGTTACTGATCTGATCAGAGCAGGACTGGAAGTACATTTTAGTGTTTAAATTTCTCAGTTGCTTATTCACTTTTGTTGCTTAGGGTTAAGCAGCTAATGTGAAACTCAAAATACCTATTTGTTTCCTCTCTTTTTTATTATTTTTAACAGCATTCTACAGAAGAGGTTCAGTGTCCAAGGGAAGAAACATTGGAGACAGATACAGAGAAAAAATCAACTGAACAGAAAAGGTAAGGGGGAAAAGGTTTACAAGTAATTACAACTGGTTTGGTGACCTCAATGAAGCTTTACCTTTTTTTCTCATAATTTATAATTCATATTTTGTGGTGGTGTGTTTCTAGTGAAATTGTTACCTCAGTTTATAGTTTAGTAAAAAGTTATTTTTGGTAAACATTATGCTTCTAAGTCTCGGTAGAATGAAATAAATATTTATATCTAAAAATTCCTTTTATTCTCTTATCACCATATCAGCGTTATCAAAATAAAATGACGTTATAAGTAGATCAAAGTTTATTCAACTGCTAATTAGGAATTACTTTTCTGTACTGATTCCATTTTTATTGAATCAAATAAAAAACATTATCAATCACTATATATGTATATAAAATTTTTCACTGTTGTGATGTGACTACTGTACACTATCCATTAGGGCTATGATGTACACATACTTTGCTGGCTACCTTATTATTGCTTTAAGAAAAGCTGATGGCGGTTTTCATTTGGTGCAGTTTGGACATGATTTGTTAATTTTTAAAATTTTAGAAGTTTTAGAGTTTAAGAATTAACTTGGACAAGAGAGGCACCATAATTAGATTTTCTTTTTCTTTTTCAATACACAAATTTCGTTTAGCTTTTCTGTGGATAATTAACAAAAAGAATACATTTGATATTAGATACCTTCATAAATAATACAGACATTTCTGTTTATAAAAACTAGCCTATATAGTTACAGATGTGACAGTGGACTCTTTAGTGTTCTGAGCCTGCCTCTTCCATGTGAAATTTAGGCCCCAACTAACCTCATGTCCCCTCTTTTTAGATTTCATTGTTTTTTTTTTTTTTTTTTTTTTTTTTATAGTTTTTATTGTTGTTGTTGTAGTTTGGCCAGGGCTGGGTTTGAACCCGCCACCCTCGGTATATGGGTATGGCGCCCTACTCACTGAGCCATAGGAGCCGCCCAGATTTCATTGTTTTCATTGCTGAGCAGCTAACAATATTTAATTTCTGTGTTAAGTCATCCAGATATATTTTCTGCTTTTGTTTGAATCTGTTACTAATTGCTATGGAGACAGACATAAACAGATTATAATTATGAGCTAAGCATTATAGAGGATTAGAGGATGTTTAGACTCTAAGATGGCTGAGCATTAGATCGCCTATATTTTAGGTAATGCAAAGAATATCTTGCTTTCTAATCACTCATCAATTTTTATTTATAGTATGATCAAAGACTTTTCCAATCCTGAACATACCACTCCTCATTCATTTTGTGTAGATACAAGTTCAGAAATTTCTAGGTAAGAATTTTTGCCTACTGTACCATTTTGAAATACTTGTGTTTTACAAATATATAAGAGGATGAAAAAATACCTGCTGTTGTGAAATAATTGCTGATTTTTTTGACTAAAAACTAACAGAATAAATGAAAGCAACATGAAGCATGGAAAGAACAACATAGGCACACATTTCTACATGTTTAATTATTTTTTTTCCTCTTTTTTTTTTTTGATTAAATCATAGCTGTGTACATTAATGCAATTATGGGGTACAATGTGCTGGTTTCATATACAATCTGAAATATTTTCATCAAACTGGTTAACATGGCATTCATGGCATTTTCTTAGTTATTGTGTTAAGATCTTTATATTCTGCATTCAGTAAGTTTCCCCTGTACCCTTCTAAGATGCACCGTACATGTTTAATTATTGAAAGAGTTTCCTCTACCTGTTATGTTTTAAAACATACAGGAAGTATGCTAAAAGTCTTTTCTGAAAAAAGTAGTGATATATTATTGAATGATTAAGTTGTTGCCAATTTTCAGCTTCTAACTAATTTCTTACAGTGTTTGGAATACTTTTAATTCTTTCATAGAACAAATTTACCCAGTTTTGTCTTTTGAATTTCTTAAACAGAGGTTGAACAGAATGCTTAGTGTTTATTAAAGTAGGAGGAAAATATATCACAGCTTTACTTTAGAAAAATTTTGCATAATTAGAATCAACCTTCTTGCTACTCATTGAAGGCAAAGCTCAATAACCAAAATAAATAGCCAGGCGTTGTGGCGGGTGCCTATAGTCCCAGCTACTTGGGAGGCTGAGGCAGGAGAATCACTTAAGACCAAGATTTTGAGGTTGGTGTGAGCTGTGACACCACAGCACTCTTCCGAGCGTGACAACTTGAGACTCTGTCTCAAAACAAGCAACAACAACAAAAATAGGCAGATCAATTGTTATGCCTGTTTTTCATGGATTTGCCAAACATAGTTTTGTTATTGAGCTCAATAGATGCTTAATAAAAGGCAAATATTACTGGTGAAAGGGAATGAGTGTAAGCCCAAATAAACCTAAATGTGATTTAATATGTACTTTTCTTTTTAGAAACAATCATTAATTTATTTGAATCTGATAATTGTTTATTCCTTATTTAGTATATAAAATGTATTTGCTTAGTAAACTTTGAGAACTTGCTATGTTTAAGGAATCATCCCCCAACCATTTCATTTCAAAAAATCCCATTATTGGGCTGAGCGTGCTGGCTCACATCTGTAATGCCAGCACTTGGGAGGCCAAGGCTGGTGGATTGCCTGAGCTCACAGGTTCGAGACTAGTCTGAGCCAGAGTGAGATCCCATCTCTAAAAATAGCCAGGTGTTGTGGTGTGTGCCTATATAGTCCCAGCTACTGGGGGGCTGAGCCAAGAGAATTGCTTAAACCCAAGGGTTTGAAATTGCTTTGAGCTATGACGCCACAGTACTCAATGGAGGGCAATAAAGTGAAGCTCTGTCTCAAAACAAACAAACAAACCATTATTTATAATAGCTAAAAACTTAAGTGAATGCAAATGTTCATTAACTGGTAAGTGGATAAGCAAATTGTAGCATATGCATATCCAGGCAATGGGATACTATTCTGTACTAAAAAGGAACAAACTATTGATATATACAGCAATATAAATAAACTTCAACAGCATTAATTACAGAGAAAGTAGACACAGAGTGCTACATATTGAATGATTTTGTTTGTATGAAATTCTAGAACAGGCAAAACTATAAGTAAAAGAGCTTTCAGATTGCCAAAAATTGACAACAGAGGCATGAGAAAACTTCCTAGAAGATAAAAGTATTATCATCCTTATGATAATGGTTTCATCACTATATATATTTGAGATCATACACTTAAAATGCTCAGTGGGTAGGGTGCCGGCCACATACACCCAGTGGGTTCCAACCCAGCCTGGGCCAGCTAAACAACAATGACAACTGCAACAAAAAATAACCGGGCTTTGTGGCAGGCACCTGTAGTCCCAGTTACTTGGGAGGGTGAGGCAAGAGAATTGCTTAAGCCCAGGAGTTTGAGGTTGCTGTGAGCTGTGATGTAATGGCACTCTACTGAGGGTGACATAGTGAGACTATCTCAAAAAGAAAAAAAATCACTGAATCATATACTTACAATATCTAGATTTTATGTAAATTATACCTAAATAAAGTTGACAAAAACTTCAAACAACCCAAAGAACTTTCTTTGATCTTTAATTTTTATTTATAAAGAAAACCTTTTTTGTTAAGGTTTATTATAAATTTAAATTCTGTGTTTTGTTTGGCAATGAAATGTTTTAGGTACTGTTATTTCTCATTTAGTGATGATAAGCAATAGTTTGCTCTATTGATCTTAGAATTGAACATTTCTTTAAACTCATTCTTTTCCTAGAGGCTTTTTCTTAACTGTATTCTGGATCATTAGTTTTAATTGAAAACTTATTCCTAAGTCAAATTACAAAATCTGTACAGTTAATCAGAATGATTGTATAGGTTTCAAATTCAGATGCCTATAGGGAGCAGGCAAGTGAAATGAATGTCACCTCCTCTAGGTTGTTAACACCACACAAAGGGACCCATTACCAACCAGACAGTAAATGTCCTTTAATAATGGTATTAGCTGAAAAATTTTGTTGATGACAAACATGTCTTGTGACTGGTGAGTACTAGAGAGATAGGCTTAGTGTTTCAATTTCCTGGAAAGTACCAGAATAACCTTTAAATTAAACCTTTAAATTAAGAAATAAGTGGGATCAAAATATTGAGACATCCATTTTGGTTTTTGTTGATTAATGTGTGTTTTTTACTTAAATGTTTTCTACATAGTGCACCAATTTCTACACTTAAAGACAAATCTTCTTCAGTTCCACCTGTGGTATCAAGTGGAGTCCATGTTGCTTCACAGACAACTGTTCCAGCACCTCAGGAGACCCAGAGAAATGAACACGGGGCTCAATTACCAGATTCTGCAGATTCTATTAGGCAAATGCTCCAAGATGAAATGTTTAAATTAGTTCAGGTGAGCACATCTCAATATAAATAAGTAAACCTACACATGTAAAACCTACATATGTAAGGTTTTAAAATATTAACAAACTTTCAAAAATGGACAAGTTAAAATTAAATTGCCACCATTTCTCTGCTTTGGTGACTCTTATATTTCAAAAGCTGGTAATTTTTCAGGCTGGCTCACACCTGTAATCCCAGCACAGTACTTCAGGAGGTCAGTGTGGGAGGATCACTTGAGACTAGGAGTTTGAGAACAGCCTGGGCAAAATGATGAGACCCTGTCTCTATAAAAAATTTAAAAAATTACCTAGGCATGGTGGCATGCACCTGTAATCCTAGCTACCTGGGTTGCTTAAGTGAGAGGGTTTTTTGAGTACAGGGATTCCAGGTTGCAGTGAGCTATGATCATGCCATTGCGTTTCAGCCTGGCAACAGACTGAGACCTAGTCTCAAAGAAATTTTTCGTAACTCTAGGACTAAAGTTTACTTCTCCCCGTTTACTTCTCACAATGACTTTTTTTATACTAAATTCTTTGAGATACAGCTGCTCACAGTGAGGTATGGGGGGTAATCAAACCAGACCAGGAGGGTCTTACACAAAAGTGTCCAAATTTAAATTTTCTAAACCAGGCTGTCACATCATATTTTTTATCCATAGACCAAATGTGATCTTGAGTTGAAATGGTCAGCTGCATTTTAAATTACTGTTTGCTTTGGCTTCTGTCATCATTTTCTTGCCTGGCTATCCTTTTTTCTGCCTACCAGTGATTTTTAATTATGTCCCTTTTCTTTTTTTTTCTTTTATTTATTTATTTATTTAAAAAAAACTTTTTTTTTTTTTTTTGGAAGAGACAGAGTTTCACTTTATCGCCCTCGGTAGAGTGTCGTGGCATCACACAGCTCACAGCAACCTCCACCTCCTGGGCTTAGGCTATTCTCTTGCCTCAGCCTCCCGAGTAGCTGGAACCACAGGCGCCCACCACAACGCCCGGCTATTTTTCTGTTTCGCAGTTCGGCTAAGGCTGGGTTTGAACCCATCACCTTCGGTATATGGGGCTGGCGCCCTACTCGATGAGCCACAGGCGCCGCCCTCCCTTTTCTTTTTTATCCTTGAAACATTAATTTCCCTCAAATCTAATTCTCTGCTCATTTGTTCTACTTTTCTTTCCATATCTCTATATGTGATGTAATGTACTATTTTTATATTGGTGATTCTTGGCACCGATTCTCTCTTTGAACTCATAGGCCCTGATGAGAATACTTTTTTAGCATGTCCCTTGCCCCATGAAACTTGTTATTACTGATTTTATTCTTATTCTCCCCATTTTTTCCTTTCTCTTTTTTTCTTTTTGGCTGGGGCAGGGTTTGAACCTGTCACCTCTGATATATGGGGCTGGCACCCCACTCCTTTGAGCCCCACTTGCCACCCTCCTTTCTCTTGTCTATTTATTTAGTAAAACCACCCATCTGTCAGCTTAATGTTTGAGAAATATGTCTCCAACTGTGTTTCATGGATTACCTGGGGACTTTTCTGGGTTGTTGTTTATATTTAACAAGTTCTCCAAATAATTCTGATACACACAAAAGATTAAGAATTACTATCCTAAAAAAAAAAAAAAAAAAGAATTACTATCTTATGTTTACATGGATGGAGCTAGAACATATTCTTCTTAGCATAGTATCTCAAGAATGGAAGAAAAAGTATCCATAGTACTCAGCCCTACTATGAAACCAATTTCTAGCTTTCATATGAAGGCTATAACCCAATTATAGCACAAGAATATGGGGAAAAGGGCAAGGGAGAGGAGGAGAGGGGGGAGGATGGGTGGAGGGAGGGTAATTGGTGGGATCACACCTATGGTGAATCTTAGAAGGGTACAGGTGAAACTTACTAAATGTAGAATATAAATGTCTTAACACAATAACTAAGAAAATGCCATGAAGGCTTTGTTAACCAGTTTGATGAAAATATTTCAAATTGTATGTAAAACCAGTACATTGTACCCCTTGATTGCATTAATGTACACAGCTATGATTTAATTAAAAAATAATAAAAAATAAAAAATTACTATCTTAAGGCTAGGTGTAGTGGTGCATGTCTGTAATCCTAGCACTCTGGGAGACTGAGCCAAGTGTATTGCTTGAGCTCAGAGTTTGAGACCAGCCTGACCAAGAGTGAGACCCCATCTTTACTATACTAGAAAAACTAGCTGGGTATGGTGGTGAGCGCCTGTAGTCCCAGCTACTTCAGAGGCTGAGGCAAGAGAATCGCTTCAAACCCATTGCTATGGGCTATGATGTCATGGCACTCTACCCAAGGTTACAGAGTAAGACTCTGTCTCAAAAACAACAACAGAAAAAAGAATCACTATCTTAGACAGTCACCTTTGCCTTCTTTGCATTACTCATACGAAGTGTTTTACTAAGTTCTCTTGATTCTTTTACCCATACTGTGTCATTATAACCATTTGCTATTTCTACAGCTATAGCAAATCTTAGATTCTTAGTATTTCATACTTTCATTGTCTTATATAAGTATTTTCTAGGATACTTTCTTCAGATATTAGTTTAATACTATCTTTCTGTTTTAAAATCTTCAGTAAATTTTAGGTACAAATTTGTATGCTATGTGATATCCTGTTTTTAAAGTATAAAGAATGAAAGGAAATAATCTAAAATGTCAGTATTGGTTATCTTTGAGGGGAGGATTATGAATGATTTTTATTTTATGAATGAATTTTATTTTTTAACCTTCCATTTTTTTTCATAGTAAATGTATATTTCTTTCTTTCTTTATTTGTTTATTTTTCAGACAGAGTCTCACTGTGTCACCCTAGGTAGACTGCTGTGGCATCACAGCTTACAGCAACCTCAAACTCTTGGGCTGAAGCAGTTCTCTTGCCTCAGCCTCCCAAATAGCTGGGACTACAGGTGCCTGCCACAGCGCCCAGCCATTTTTTTTTGGTTGGAATTGTCATTGTTTAGCAGGCCCAGGCTAGGCTCGAACCCGCCAGCCTCAGTGTATGTGGCTGGCGCCCTACTCACTGAGCTATGAGCGCCAAGCCATATATTTCTTTTATAATTGAAGAGAAACTGTGCTTTTAAAACCTGGATTGTTTCTGTATTGGTTCCTTTTATCAAGTGCACATTCTTCAAAGACCCCCTACTAGCCTTTACTTTCCCTCCTTTCCTATGTTACTTTCACAAGTTCAGTTTTTCTCAGAGTGTGATCCTTGGCTAGTAGCATCTACGTCACTTAGGCCTTGAAAATACAAAATCTCAGACCTGTTGAATAGGAAACTCTTTAGATGAAGCTCAGCAGAGAGTGGTTTAACAAATCTCTGGGTGATTCTGATTTTTGCTGAAGTTTGAAAACCTCCTCACAAGCCTATTTTCTCATTATCCCTGCTTTAAAAATTCTCTCTTCTAGCTAAGCCAGTGTGTATGCTAATGGGTCCCAAGCTTTTCTGCATGTCATCTTTTGAATACTGATCCTGGCTCCCATTCCCAGACAGTCTGATGTTACTGGGATGGGATGGGATCTGGCCATTGGGACATTCTAAATACTTCTCAGGTGATTCTAGTGTGCAGCAAGATTGGAACCAATGGTGCCTGTTTTTGTCTTTCACATATCCAGTTCTTCCAAGGGAATCCCTCACGCTTCACTAATGTATCAATCTCTGCTCTTTTCTTCCCCAAAAATTGTTCAGAACACACTTATTTTGGGTTTCCTTCTTTAATTATCCCACTCCATTAGATCATTCTGCATGCTCCTTGGGATGTTTATGTAAACTGGTTTAAAAATTGTTGCAAGTCTCATTCTTGAGTCAGCATTCATATTCTCAGTGACATGAAACTTTACTTTTTTTCCTTTCTCTTTTCAAAAATCTGTTGTCAGTATGCCTCCTGCTGAGCATTCATGAGTCTTATAGATACTGAGTCAAAGGTATGACTATTGTAAAATACTCAGATGGTTGTTGTTGATTCCTTAGATTCTTTTCATTATATTTTAAGATATCTCTTAATTTTTGTTCTAGCTACAACAGATCAACTTCATGAGCCTAATGCAGATCGTAGGATCATCCTTTGCTAACATCCCGGGTGTACATCAACTTCTACAGCAGTCTCAGTCTGTGCATTTAGGGGGAAGCCAAGTACCAAACCCCACAGGAAGTTGTGGTGATGTTGAAGATAGCAGCAGAGATCTTGAGAAATTTTTCATTAAACCACAATCCATGGGAGAGTACAAAAGAGAGCCTGGCAAGAACAGCCCCCACTACCATGAAGAAATTACCCAATCTGGTCAAACTAGTAATGGACATTTACAGGTGATACATATAAAAATGCCATAATGTCCTAGTGGATGTGCTTTTTTTTTTGTCATTTGAGTAAATAATTATTTTATCACATTCTATCCCCTCTAAAGCATATTGGACAGCATTTACAAAAGAAGAAATTTCTAATACATCCTAAACTTACATAGTATCTTTTTCTCTTTCAGAATGTTCCACATGTATGTATGCCTTTATGTCAATTAGATGGCCAACCTAAAAAGAGAGGACTAACTCCAACATCTCAAAACTCACCTTTCCCTTCATTTTCTCCAGCTGTTGCTGGAAATACTCATCTCCACCTTTTGTCTACACCATCTGTTGTTCAGAAGACACCTAGACTTATCCCAGCTGCAAAAACTTTTAGTCCTAGTGATGGTTTTCCTTTGCTTCAATTTCAGCCTAAGCATGAATTCAAGCCTCTTTCCTTACATACAGGAAGAGTTCCACAGATTCCCTTCAGACCGCTGCCAAAACCAAGAGAGGCTTGGGGAATATCTGATTCCTGCCAGCCTGCTCTGCCACAGAAAGAAAGAAATACTACTTCAATATCCCATTTGAATTTAAGTCAGTATAATATTGAACTCATAAAAAAAACAGTTGAGCAGAAGAAATGGGCAGAAAGTGAAATTACAGAAATTCCTAAGCATGTGAACTTGGATCAGTATGTTGGACAAGAAAACATGACACCTCAACAGGACTCTTCAACGTTTATAAAGCCAGAAAAAATATTTGATAGTAAGCCAGGGCCCCTGGAAATATCTCCTCATGATTCCTTTGGATTTCCATTATTACACTTGCAATTTAAACCTCCTCATATACTTCCATCAACCTCAAGAGTATCAGTTACAGCTCCTTCAGTACCTGTTAGAACTGCAGCAGAAGAAAGAAAATACCCAAAACTATCATTACTTCATTCATGTCTATCCCCAGAAAATATGGTAATGAATTTAAATAGAGTCCTGCTTTTTTTATACCAAAGCACTATATAGTCAATGAGAAGCTCTTGTACATTTTTAGAATACTGCTTTTGTAGAAAATAGCATATAAAATCAGGTTTAAAATAATAATTGTGGGCCAGGCACAGTGGCTCATGGCTATAATTCTAGCACTCAGGGAGGCCAAGGAGGAGTATTGCTAGAACTCAGAAGTTATATACCGCCTGAACAGGAGTGGTCTTACTAAAAACAGAAAAATTAGCCAGGTGTGGTGGTACACACTTTTAGTCCCAGCTTCTTGAGAGACTGACAAGAGGATCACTTGACCCAAGGAGTTGGAGGTTGCAGTGAGCTGTGATGATACCACTGCACTGTAGCTCAGGGCAACAAGAGTGATATTCTATCTCAAAAAAAAAAAAAAAGGCCAAGGTCTTTATGGCCCAGCATCCTGCCTGTTTCAAATCACTTTTTAAATTAAACGCCAGACATAATAACATTTATAAGAAGGAAGATCTGTAGTATGAAAATTAAGAAGATGAGGACCTGTAGCTTAAGTGCTAAAATAGGATAACCCAGTTTAAACTTTCTGTACTCAAAAATAACTTTTATTTTAAGATACAGATGCTCATCTGTCAGTTCAAGTCAGTTTGTTATGCTTGATTTGTTCTGTCTCTTCTACATCTCAGTATAATTTAACCAAATCTTTTTTTCTCAACTTTTTAACATACTGCCTAATTGAGTATGTAGTTTGTCATTGTGCTTTGTTTCTTTCCTATAGTATAAAAAACCGCAACTTATCCCACTTGAAAACCTCATTGCATTCCAACAAAGACAGCAGAAACTAACACATGATTTATTTGAACAAGGTGATTCTGGACAGCTTCAACTACTAAAGATCAAAATAGAGCCATCTGAAGTAAGACAAGGAAAGGACAGTAAAAAAAGGCAAGTTTTAAATGAAATTTTATTTGATAATATTATGTGCCAGCAAGTTTGTTATTATTTATAATCATATAGTCATAACAATGGAAGTCGTCTGGTTTAGTCCCCTAGCTTATACGCAATTGCATATTCAATTTCCTTGTCATATGTCCTACTGATGTTACTATAATAAAGTATATTTTATGCTATTGGGTTTAATAGGCAGAGAAGAAGATCTGAGAAAGAGTCACAAGAAAAAAGATCAGAGAAACTGAGGAGAAAACCAAATGTGACTTTTCGACCAGAGGATTCCATCATTAATAATGACGATATAGAAATCATTAAGCAACCCAAGGTACAGAACAACTATTATAGATTCCTCTTCGATTTGTATGTATAGAGAGTTTAGTATGTCTTTGTGGTTTATCTAGTCTGACCGCTGGAAGCTTCAGATGATGATCAGAAGGATGTTCCCATCATTCAGTACATAAATCCCTGCTCTTCTCTCCACAGAACTGTGGTGAATCTCAGAAGCACCTGATGGCAAATTAAAAACTGAAGTTAAGGGTGTCTGCCTGTGTGAATTTTTAGTATTTGAAATCACTCTTTGCTTTTTTGGGTGAAATCTTAACACACATAGTATGTTAGATGGGCTTCTGCTATTGCATTTTCACCTAGCTCTGAGGTTCCTCTAGGATTTCCTATACATGTGTTATGTAATCTTTTAAAACCTATCTTCTAAGTTCGATGGCTATTTAGCTATTTTAGCAACAACAGATTAAACAGAAGCATTTTTGTTTACATTCATTTTTTTTAAAGGCATACTTCTTCAGTAAGTCCTGAAGACCTTGTCTGGACACTTAGTAAAAATGTGGATTCTGATAGGATGGGGGTACTATGTGAGCAGCAAGCTATTCCGAGGGGCCGGGTGTGGTGGCTCACTCCTGTAATCCTAGCACTCTGGGGGGCCAAGGTGAGCGGATCACTTGTGCTCACAGGTTCAAGACCAGCCTGAGCAAGAGCAAGACCTGATCTCTAAAAATAGCCAGGTGTTGTGGTGGGCGCCTGTAGTCCCAGCTACTTGGGAGGCAGAGGCTAGAAGATTGCTTGAGCCCAAGAATTTGAGGTTGCTGTGAGCTATGATGCCACAGCCCTCTACGCAGGGCAACAGAGTGAGACTCTGTTTCAAAAAAAAAAAGGCTATTCTGTAGTAGAGGATTGCACGTAGTAACTTAATACCAATTTATGCTAAATTGGTAATGCCCTTTTTTTATTATTTAACTTGTGAATACCATGAACTCTTTTGTAGAGTTACTGTGATAGAGTAAATGATTTGATAGAATAATTAATTATGCCTAGAATGATAGAAATAGGATCTGTATCTAAGAATTCAACAATCTTCATAGCTATTGAATATTTTTTCAAAAAGAATAAATGTCTTTGAGTTAATCATAGATTAATCATTTGGTGATTCATTTAGGAAGAACAAAAACATCGTGGTTCCCAGCCTTTGGTTGGCTTTGATGTTCCTTTTGGTATGTATATATGTGATTAATGTAATGTCTAATTTCAGTGTTACAATCAGCTTTCTAGAAATACATGCAGCATAAAAATGGGACTAAATTATTTTCATGTTATCTTTGACAAGATGGTGTATGTGTGTGTGTGTGTGTATGTTTTCATGTGATTTTCAATAGAACAATGGTTGTCGATGAACTATAACCTATAGGCCATATCTAGACCATGGCCATTTTTATAAATTAAGTTTTATGTAAGTATTCATGCCAGTTTGTCTATGTATTGTCTATGACTGCTTTTATGCTACAGAGCCTAACATTTACTAACCTGGCCTTTCAAAGAAAAAGTTTTTTGACCACAGTAGAGAAAGGTGATTAATTAGAATCTCAAACAATATATATGAGATCTAAAAGAAACTTATGAAAGAATATGCCTAGGATTGAATTCATCATAGAAAATACATGCACATTAAAAATAAAGGAATCAGCTCAAAAAAGAGAATTGATTTATAGATAGTGAATTATTTCCCTTCTTGAACCGGTCAGTTTATTTCTTGCCCATTGAAACATATGTATTCCCTAAATCTTTTTCCTCAGCAATTTTCTTTCCCTGTCTTGTTCCTTCCCTCCCTCCCTTCCTCTTCAACTCACTCTTGTGCTTAGAGGGCCATTCTTTTTTTTTTTTTTTTTTTGAGACAGAGTCTCACTATGTCACCTTGGGTAGACTGCCATGGCGTCACAGCAACCTCAAACTCCTGGGCATAAGCAATTCTCTTGCCTCAGCCTCCTGAGTAACTGGGACTACAGGCACCCCACCACAAATGCCCAGCTATTTTTTTGTTGTAGTTGTCGTTGTTTAGCAGGCCCAGGCCAGGCTTGAACCCGCCAGCCTCAGTATATGTGGCCGGCGCCTTACTCACTGAGCTACAGGTGCTGAGCCAGGGCCATTCATTCTAATAATTCAGCCTCTACATTTTTCTTTTTTTCTTTTTTTATGTAGAGACAGAGTCTCACTTTATCACCCTCTGTAGAGTGCCGTGGAGTCACAGCTCACAGCAACCTCCACCTCTTAGACCTAAGCGATTCTCTTGCCTCAGCCTCCCAGGCAGCTGGGACCACAGGCGCCCGCCACAGCGCCTGGCTAATTTTTGATGCAGTTCGGCCGGGGCCGGGTTTGAACCCGCCACCCTCGGTATATGGGGCCGGCGCCCTACTCGCTGAGCCACAGGCGCCGCCCAGCCTCTACATTTTTCATGATACTCAAATATACATATAGTCTCTTTCATCTTTTTTTACTATTTTTACCTTAAATTCATCATGTCCGCATTTTAAATTTATGTGTGTGTTTCTATTAGTGATATCACCATTTTATTTATTTTTGCCTTGAAAGGCAAGCTCTATTCACTTAGTCCTTTCCCTGGTCCTCTGTTCCTTTTTCAGTGTTACTGCCCTGTCATCAGGACTTTGCTTGCCTACAAAAGTGTTAGTGTTCATTTCCTAACTCACCTGCTTAGCTTCAGTCTCTCAGCTTCCTAATCCATCTGCTCACTTGTCTTAAAACCACTATCTTTTTCACTCTCAATAACATATTTTTTTCATTTTGTAATGTTAATACATGCTTATTGATGAAAATTTAGAAAATAGAAATAAAGAACAAGAAGAATATTAAAATTACCCATGATCTCTCTGTCGAGAGATAACCAGTCTTAATGTTCTTTCAGGCTTTGTTTTATGAATATTTCTAACATAAATATTCGCAGATAAATATGTGGAGATATTCATCATATAAAGTAATTCCTCCTGTTTTTTTAATAACTTGATTTTATATAGTAGTATTAAGGTATTAGTGTGGGACTACTGGCGTCCACCATAATGCCCAGCTATTTTTAGAGATGGGGTTTCACTCTTGCTCAGGCTGGTCTCTAGCTTCTGAGCTCAGATGATCCTCCTGCCTCGGCCTCCCAGAGTTCAGGGATTACAGGCATGAGCCACCGTGCCTGGCCTTATGATACCGTTTTTAATGATGGCATACTACTGTAGTAGATATGTGTTGTATCATTTCAAACAACAATTCTCCAATTATTCAAAACCAACTTGATATCTTACAATATAACTTCGTTTTGACGCTAATTACTTGAAATTAGCACACATCCCACAGGTTAAGGGCTTAGTTCCACAATGACTGCTCCACTTATAAAGGTTAAAACTCAGAAATAGCCAAATGGAAGAAGTGCATAGGGCAAGGTAGAGGTGGGGAGCTGCTCTTGGCAGGCCACTCTCCTACCATGTCTATGTAGTCACCAACCTGGACTTCCCCTTAACCTGTTTGCCTCAGAATTTTTTTGAAGTTTCAGTACATAGATATAATCGATTAAATCACTGGCCATTGTGATTGAACTCTAGCCTCCCTTTTCCAGAAGTGGGAATAGAGTGGGTGATCTGGGGACTAACAGTTGTACCCCTCTAATTATGTGGTTGCTTCCTCTGGTGACCAGCCCCATCTCGAAGTTATCTAGGGGACTGCCAAGCGTCACCTCATTACCATAAACTTAGATGTGCTCAAAAGGGGCTCATTATGAATAACTTATAAGACAATCCCATCACTCAGGAAATTCCAAGGATCTAAGGAACTCTGGTCTGGGAACTGGGTACAGAGACCAAATATGTATATTTGTTACACCACAACATGCTATCATTGGTATTCTCTTGTTTTACCTGGTCTTCCTGGATGGTTTTCCGGGAAAATCCACATCTAAACCCAAACTCTCATAATAGACTTTGGGCTTTTATTCTACTTTCTGCCTTTCCACTTGGGTGGAAATTACCTCAAGTAAAGCATATGGAGTGTGAATTTATTATCTCTACCCTGTCCCAACTGATTTTTTTCTCCTATGTTCCCTATCTCCTTTTGCATTATTCTGATTTCTGCCTTCCTTCTCTTTCTCTTATCCAGTCAATGACCAGGTCTTGCTTATTTTACCTTCTTTGTAATTTTTTTTTTTCCAGTTTTTGGCCGGGGCTGGGTTTGAACCCACCACCTCTGGCATATGGGGCCAGCGCCCTAATCCTTTGAGCCATAGGCGCCGCCCCCTTTTTTGTAATTCTTAAACTTACCCTTTCTCATCCTTCCCTTACTTACTTAAATTGCTATAGTATCTTCATCTAACTGATAGACTTGCTTTGCTTTTCTACTTAAATCTCTTTTCCATACACTGGCTGGGTAATTTTTCTAGAGCATCTGTCTGACCATATCACTTCTCAACTTAACAGCTTCTACTGGATCTTAAATTAGCCAGAAGAATATCTAGATTTATAGACTAGGCATACAAAACCCTCCACAATTTTGGTTTTGATTCTACCATGTCTTTGAGATTCAATTTATGTACCACCTCATTCAGAAAGAAGTAATATTTGTTATCATTTTGGTAACATTCTAACACCCCATATTTCACCTCCCTTGAGTTAGATACTGTGCTTCTGGGATCTCAGTAACATATTTGCTTCTCAATGATCACTTTCAATGTTTAATTATATTTAAGAAATGCTACAAGATGACCATAATACTTCAGCTGGATTGCATTTCATGGCTTCTGTAAAAAAGAAAGCTGTAGGAAGTCAGGATGCAAGTACGAATACAGACCCAGGTAAAATTCTGTTTTGCTTTTTAAAAGAAAATTGTATATTTTGACATATTTAAAGTATCTAGATTTTTTTTCTTAAGGCAGTGATTCCAAGGTAATTTTAAATTATGTGGTATTGGTGACTCATCCTAGGTTTTTCTCCTCACGCTTGTTGTATACTTTAGATATTGAATGTATGATAACTTAAATAAAACATAATAGAGATTTTTGCTCAGAACTGCCATGACTACATCCCAAGTAAGTAGAAATAATTTTTTGAATTTGGATTCTCTGCGCCATTAATTACCTTCTGTAGAATCATATGACTGAAATTGAAGGGCCTGGCACTGGCTGGTAAAGTTGAACTAGGAAGAGGAATGGATTGGGTTTACTGTGGGAAGACTATGTAACTGTGTTCAAAAATAGAGGAAATAAGTGTTGAAGTATCTTATTTCAAATGTTGTCTGACCAACTTTCATTAATGTAGCTAATCATTGTGAACAGTGTCTTGAATAGTATTCTGCTGATTATATCATAGTAATTTTTTTATGACTTTTAATAAACAGTTTCATTTGTGTTTAGAACCTTCTAAGTGCTCTTTTAACCCTTTGTAATTTTATCTCATTATAAAATAACATTTATTGGTATTATTTTAAAAATAATATATGACCATTGTGGACTATTTGGATAATATCAGTAGCAGCAAGTGTGAAGTTGAAAACCAAATTGGCCAGGCGCGATGGCTCCCACCTGTAATCCTAGTACTCTGGGAAGCTGAGATGGGTGGATTACTTGAGCTCAGAACTTCGAGTTCAAGACCAACCTGAGTAAGAGTGAGACCCCCGTCTCTACTAAAAATAGAAAAACTAGCTAGGCATCATGGAAGATGCCTTTAGTCACAGCTTCTGGGGAGACTGAGGCAGGAGGATTGCTTGAGCCCAAGGGTTTGAGGTTGTTGTGAGCTATGATGTCAGGACACTCTCCCAGGGTGACAGAGTCTGTCTAAATAAAAGAAAAGAAAATTTAGCCATAGCCATACCACTTTGAAATAACATTTTGAGGCTCAGCGCCTGTGGCTCAACGGGCTAGGGCATCAGCCATGTACACCTGAGCTGGTGGGTTCGAATCTAGCCCGGGCCCACCAAACAACAATGACGGCTGCAACCAAAAAATGGCCGGGAATTGTGGTGGGCGCCTATAGTCCCAGCTACTTGGGAGGCGGAGGCAGGAGACTCGCTTGAGACCAGGAATTGGAGGTTGCTGTGAGCTGTGATGCCACGGCACTCTGTCCAGGGTGACAGCTTGAGGCTTTGTCTCAAAAAAAAAAAAAGAAAGAACATTTTGATATTATTTTTTCTTTCAGTCTTCTTTTGTACATTTTACATAGTTACATGTACTATATGGTATGGATATGTCCTGGCTTACTATCTGAACCCTTATCATCCAGATGTTATTGCTGTGTTCCCTAGCTTTACCTGAAAGTTTCATCCTCATGGGTATCAGTGTTGTTTTTTTCCAAGTACCTTTGGACATTCTGAAATTAGAGTGTATCTTTAACATATTTTGTTGGTTATTTGCTTCATAGTACATGTTTGCTGCTGTGTTGTAGTTAATAATATCTAATATGTTCAGTGTTACATATTGCATTCAAACAAATGAATTGAATGTTTATTAAAAAGTGATTTTAAAATGCTTTTGTATTATGTAGTAGTCTTTAATGGATTGTTTTTATGTGTTGAAGAGTTGTTTAATGATATTTGGGAAAATTGGTTAGGCAGAGACACGTTTTTTCCCCCCATTTGAAATAATATAATAAAGTCTACCCAAATCTGAAAATTCACTATCCAGCACATTTGTGGGAGTGAATTAGATTTGGATAATAAGGATACCTGTATTTTATATGTAGTTTGTTTCACTTTGAATACTACTTGTGTCAAACATTTCTTGTGTCATCAAAAAAGTACTTTATTAGCATATTTCTTTTTCCAGCTGTGCCTTGAAATGTTAAATTAATTCTTTATTGTTAAATACATTAGGCAGTTTCCATTTTTCTGGGTTTTTTTGTTTTTTTTTTTTTTTTTGATACAGATTCTTAGTGTGTCACTCTCCATAGAGTGCTATGGTGTCATAGCTCACAGCAACCTCAAACTCTCGGACCTAAGTGATTCTCTTGCCTCAGCCCCCCCCAAGTAGCTGGGACTACAGGCACCCACCACAACGCCTGGTTATTTTTTGGTTGTAGTTGTCATTGTTGTTTAGTTGGCCTGGCCAGATTTGAACCCACTGACCTTTGTGTATGTGGCTGGTGTCGTAACCACTGTGCTATGGACACAGAGTCGAATTTTTTTTCTCTTATAAATTAAGCTTCAATGATTATCTTCCTGCATAAGAACTTTTTTTGGTCATTACTTGATTTTGCTAACTTTAGACTTTGCCAATTAGATAGGTCAAAAGAAGCCATTATTTTAATTTTTCTTTCTTTCTTTCTTTTTTTGAGACAGAGTCTTACTATGTCACCTTCAGTAGAGTGTACCCACCACAGGCACCCACCACAGTGCCTGGCCATTTTTTTGTTGAAGTTGTCGTTGTTGTTTGGCAGGCCCGGGCTGGGTTCAAACCCACCAGCCCTGGTGTATGTGGCTGGTGCCCTAAAGGCTGAGCTATAGGCGCCAAGCCTAATTTATGTTTCTTTCTAATTGTGGTGAGCGTGTGTATGATGTTTTTGATGTAAATGATGAGTGTACAGATGAGAAATATTCTTAAATGTTCAAAATCTCAGCATGTCTTTGACAAGCCTTTGGAGGTACTTTGCCTTTGCTGCTGGATAGTTTTCAAAAAGTTGGCAGGCTATTTGCTAGGGGTCTGTTATTCATCTAAGTGAAGACCAGGATGTACATAATAAAACCTGAAATTATATTAATTATTTAAAAATGAAATTGTTAAACTGTCAATCTACTTTCCACCTACGACCCTTTATGCGCAATATCTAATTATCTGCATTTGTCATATACATATATATCTATATCTATATATCTATCTATCTATATATATATATATACATACACACACACACACATAGATATATATAGTGACAGTCTCAAGCTGTCACCCTAGGTAGAGTGCCATGGTGTCGTAGCTCACAGGAACTTCAAACTCTTGGGTTCAAGCGATCCTCTTGGCTCAGTTTTACTATTTTTAGTAGAAACTGAGTCTCAACTTTTGCTTAGGCTGGTCTCGAACTCATGAGCTTAAGCAATCCACCCACCTCAGCCTCCCAGAGTGCTAGGATTACAGGTGTGAGCCACTGTGCCTGGCCCATTCATATATGTTTACTTATATTTAATATTTTTGTGTTTTTCTTATATTTATGAAATTCGTTTTCTGTTTTCTCTTTTTGCCTTATATTTCCTAACATACTGCAAGATAAGGAAGCTGGTTCTCAAGAAGTTGTTTCTGAATATAGTGAAAATCAACAAATCATTTCTTACACAGGAGGTAGTATGATTTCTTTCATTTTCCCTGAGAACAGTTTGACTTATTAAAGATTACAACTGCACAGTGCCAAAGCTAGAGTCACAGATAAAACAGGCTTGGCACCCGTAGCTTAGTGGTTAGGGTGCCAGCCATGTACACTGGGGCTGGCAGGTTCAAACCCAGGCCAGGCCTGCTAAACAACAATGACAACTACAGCAAAAAAATAGCCAGGTGTTGTGGCAGGTACCTGTAGTCCCAGCTACTTGGGAGGCTGAGGCAAGAGAATCATTAAAGCTCAAGAGTTTGAGGTTGCAACATAGTGAGACTCCATCTCAAATAAATAAATACATAAAATAAAATGCTAGAAAATAAGAATAGAACAAAAGGTACAGTGTCAAACTGTGTACCTATCATAGGAAGCCTGTTTATTTTCCTACTGAGTAAGAAGCAAACAACTCTTGTGAAATTTAAATGTAAAGACATTTTAGGGGGTAAAATTTAACTGTGGGTTCTTTGTACTATAAACCATTGAATGATACCCTTTGAATAGTGTGAATTTATCTCAACAAAGTTATTAATAAAAGTAATAAACTATAGAAAATTTAAAAAATCAGTTGTATGTTAATTTCCTAAAATCAGACTTTATTGAAATTCTTATAAATAAGGGAGACAAACGTGACAACATATATGAAATGGAAATAGGCGATTATAAAATTTTCTTGACATATAGATACTTTATTTTTCTCCTGAATCATTTATACAAGAAAAGCAATAGTTGGGCGGCACCTGTGGCTCATCAAGTAGGGCGCCGGCCCTATATACCAAAGGTGGCGGGTTCAAACCTGGCCTCGGCCGAACTGCAAAAAACAGAAAAATAGCTGGGCATTGTGGCGGGTGCCTGTAGTTCCAGCTACTCAGGAGGCTGAGGCAAGAGAATCACCTAAGCCCAGGAGTTGGAGGTTGCTGTGAGCTGTGTGATGCCATGGCACTCTACCGAAGGCAATAAAGTAAGACTCTGTCTCTACAAAAAAAAAAAAAAAAAAAGCAATAGTCAGCCTGCATTTTATTATAAGTTGTTCTTAGAATAGAATTTGCTTTAATTTATTTATACTGACGACACTTCTGGTTAGATTTTCGTGAAATGCATTTTGTGTTGTTTCTTGCTAACCTGTTCACACAAGGTTAATAATTTAGAGCTTTTTATAGACATTCTTTATGTTTATGTTCCTGATTTTTCCTTTCTTAATTTCAGAACATGAACTGTCAAATGTTCCTCAACTGTTGGTTCCAGATGTATACTTAAATCTCAAGCTTTCCCCTGAAATATCAGAGAAAACTTTGCCACCTTCACCACCTCATACAGTAACAAATTTGGTTTGTGTTTCATTCAGAACTTTTAATAATACCTTAGTGCTAAAATGTACCATGGTCTTTCAGACATTATTTAATTGTAAAAGTAAAATGAGGCAGTATAGGCAGCTGTGGCTCAGGCCTGTAGTTCTAGCACTCTGGGAGGCCAAGGCAGGTGGATTGCTTGAGCTCAGGAGTTGGAGACCAGCCTGAGCAAGAACAAGACCCTGTCTGTACTAAAAGAATGGAAAAATCAGCTGGGAGTGGTAGTAGGTACCTATAGTCCCAGCTACTCAGGAGACTAAGGCAAGAGGACACTTGAGTCCAGACTTAGAGATACTATGATCTATGATGCCACAGCACTCTACTGAGAATGACAAAGTGAGATTCTGTCTCAAAAAAATAAAAAATTAAAATTAAAAATAAATTAATATTTACATAGCTTTGTAGGTCAAAAAATTAATTCACCAGAATCATGGTGAATTAATTCTGGTATTATGCCCCAGAATAATGTCAACTAAGGGCAATAACACATACTTCCTGCAGCTTTCTCTGAGTTAGATATCTATACGGTCTTTTTGCCTTATTATTAATAAGAATAAAGCACTAAATCTTTTTTTTTTGGCAGAATAACCCTATAGAGTAAAAAGAATTTGATTTTGTGTGTTTTGGCTCAGGTTGGACATACTTATATAAATGTGCTTGACATTGAAGCAGAGGATCTTCTACAGGAATTACCTGTCAGAGAAGAGCCAAATGATAATGTCACCAATCAGCAAAGCCATCATCTAGAAGTTCTATCCTCTACAGAGTTACATTGTGTGGCGGCTTCAGTTACTAATGCTTTTCCCCCACAGGATTTTAAGAATCAAGGTAATAATTTTTCCTACTTTTAAAATGAACACATTTTGAAAACTTCTTTATATTGTTATCCCTTCTCACATCTCTTAGCTTTCCTCCTGTAAACCCACTGTACTTTTAGATATATATAATCACATTTAGAAATGTTCTATTAATCTTCTAATTATTTTGTTGAGATGTTTAGAATTTACTTTTGCATACCTTTCATATTCTTGTTAGAATCTTCCAATTCTGCTATGGATTTATTTTCTAAACCTACAAAAGTGACTCCAGCCTATATGGATGGAAAAAGCTGGAGAGCAAGCATAACAGAAGTGAAGGAGCCTAGTATCATCTCACCAACACCATTAGACATACAGCAGGACAAAGGTGAATGGCCAAGATATATAGCATGACCTTCTCCTGAATTACTCTTATATTAGAAACAAGCATTGGCAAAATGTTAATTTGGTTGGGCATGGTGGCTTACACCTGTAATCCTAGCACAGGAGGCCAGGAGTTCAAGACCAAACTCGGCAATAGGGAAACCTTGTCTCTACAAAAATAGAAAATTTAGGCAGGCATGGTGGAGTGTTTACCTATAGTCCCAGCTACTCAGGAAGGTTGGGACAGGAGAATCACTTGAGCCCAGGAGTTTGAGGTTACAGTGAGCGATGATGATGCCACTCTATCCCAGGTGGGTGACAGAGCAATACTCTATCTTAAAAAAACAAAAAACAAAAAAAAAAGACCAAGGTAATTGCAAAAGAAACCATTAAAAGACTTGTCCCTTGCTAAGGAGAGTGGCAGTAAGTAGGTAAATGAAATTGAGCCATGGTTCCCAAGCTGGGACCCATAAATATTTTGCAAAGGAACTATAGATCTATTTATGCATATGTCTTTTCTTAGTTAATGAGGCTAAAAATAAATGTCCTGGGGCTCGGCGCCTGTGGCTCAGCGGGCTAAGGCGCCAGCCACGTACACCTGAGCTGGCGGGTTCGAATCCAGCCCGGGCCCGCCAAACAACAATGACGGCTGCAACCAAAAAAAAAAATGGCCGGGCGTTGGGGCAGGCGCCTGCAGTCCCAGCTACTTGGGAAGCAGAGGCAAGAGACTCACTTGAGCCCAGGAGTTGGAGGTTGCTGTGAGCTGTGATGCCACAGCACTCTATCCAGGGTGACAGCTCGAGGCTCTGTCTCAAAAAAAAACAAAAAACGAAGTACATCCATCCACATCAGGAAATCACGACTGGTATAATACTACCATCCAATTCAGGGAATCTATTCGGGTATTCCTGACTGTTCCAACGATGTCCTTTATAATCACCCTTTCCTTCTTGGTCCATAGTCCAGTCCAGGGTCATCTGTTGTATTTAGTTTTCATGCCTCAAATCCACTTTCAATGTGGAGTAATGCTCAGTTTTTCCCTGTCTTTTACAGACAGTTTAGAAGAGCACATGGCCCTTGATTTATAGTTGGCTGTTGTTTCCTTGACAAAAATAACCCAGAAGAGATGCTGTGCTCTTTTCAGAAAATCATGTTGGGGGCCATACCGAGTCGATTTGTCCCGTCATTGTCATTGCCGTCGATGACTTCATCACTTGGTTAAGATGGTTACTTATTAAGTATTTAGTACTTATTAATTAATAAGTAAAAAGTGTTTGAGTGATTACTCACAAGTTAACTAAAAAGTATTTGCATCTATGAAAATATCCTGTTCCTCATCATACTTCCCCCACTAGTTTTAGCATTCACTGATGCATCTTATCTGAAACAAGCATTACTATGATGGCCTCCCAGTGCTGATTTCCCAGTCTCTTAATTCCTTCTATGTGTATTAATTGGTAAATTGGTATTCTATTGCAAGGTAGTTTTCCTGCTTATTTATTTATTTATGTAGATATTTATATCAGTATGGACTCGAGATTCCTGTTTTATTTAACAGGCTATAATACATTACATTAATTATGTATTTTAATGCTCAAACTATTCTGTGCTTTTTTCCAGTGGGAGCCCCTTTAAATTGGCTTCTGTTTTTCTTTTGACATCTCCATCATCCTTTAAGTACTTTCTTACTGTCTGGAGTCACAGATGTTCTGAGCCCATCTTGAACTTTACTCACCCCCATTCTGGTATCAGCCATTTCTCTAATAAGTCCTGGTCTATTTTATTGGAGAATAGAATTGAGAAACCAAGGTTGGGGTTCATTGTATGACCATTGCTTCTGGGATGTCAATGCTCCTAGGCGAACAGGAAATGTTTGTACACACACACCCATCTTTCTCTATTTGTACATCATCCATGTCACACACACACGTATACATGCATAAAACTATGAGACTTAACACTGATAGCTCCAATTTCAACCCACCTACGCATAGATCATTCTAGCCTTCTTCCTTTACATATGTGTACATTCTTTTTCCAAAAGTCAGAAACCTGGCTCCCATAATCTTCAGTAGATTTATTTTCTTCCAGCCCCCTGTAAACGACCAATGTCCTGTTCATTCTGGGGCCATCTTTTCCTCCTTCTTCCCCTCTGCTGATGGCAATGATACTAATGAGTCTCTCTCCATCCTTCCTGTGGCCATGCCAGGCTGAGCACACCCTGTCACTGACCCATAAGCAGCAGGCTAGTCTCCTCTCTACCTGTTACCCAATCAGGAAAAATGAAGGGTATTTCAGAGTGTGGCCAGCTTTGTCTCAAAGGAAGGATTAAGGCGGTGCCTATGGTTCAGTCAGTAGGGCGCCGGCTCCATATTCCAAGGGTGGTGGGTTTGAACCCGGCCCTGGCCAAAATGCAACAAAAAATAGCCGAGTGTTGTGGCGGGCTATAGTCCCAGCTACTCAGGAGGCTGAGGCAAGAGAATCGCCTAAGCCCAAGAGCTGGAGGTTGCTGTGAGGGTAACACATGAGACTCTGTCTCTAATTTTTAAAAAAAGGATTAAATGAGTCACGTAGTGTGTTAACTCCAGTTGGGAAGAGAGTTTGGTCTTGTTCCAGAGGCAGCCACTTAATAAGGAAAAAAAATCAATTTCTTCCAGCAGCACTGATCTCAAAAAAAGAAAAGAATAAAAACTGGTAAGAATATCTTTAATTTGAATTTCAACTCCATTAAAAATTTTGAGAGCTGGGTGTAGTGGCTCAGCCCTGTAATCCTAGCACTTTGGCAGGTGTATGCAGGAGGATTGCTTAAGGCAAGGAGTTTGAGAGCAGACTGAGCAACATAGCAAGACCCTCTCTGTACCAAAAACTTAGGAAAAATTAGCTAGGAGTGGTGGCATGCACCTGTTGTCCCAGCCGCTCAGGAGGCTGAGGCGGGAGGATCACTTCAGCATAGGAGTTTGAGGTTACAGTGACCTCTGATGATGTCAGTGCACTCTAGCCCAGCAAGATCTGTCTCAAAAAATAAAAAACTGGAGATCCAGTTTTATATTGATAAAGGTAAAATACTTACATAGTCTTTTTCTCTTGGAAAATCACCTCAAAACAAAGAAGAAACACAAATACATACTTCCTTGGATGAAACTAAGAGACATCTATAACCACAGTCACATATGCGCAAGTGGAAACTGAATGGAGAAATTGTAAATAACACAATAAAAGGATTATCAAGCCTGGTGTGTACAGTGAAGGAAACTGATGAGAAACAAGCCAGTTCGCTATACAAAATCCTGCAAGGGCTTGGGGATTGGAGGCCAAACTCTCAGAGTTATTTGAAAGTCTGCAGAAGAAACAGCTAGAAGTTCAGGTGCCCAGCTGTATCCTGCATATTCAGATAACTCTTTCCCCTTTCCAATGTAAAGAAATCAAAGCATGTAAAAGCTTCTCAAATCTGTGATTTTGCACAAGGAAAGCCCAGGAGGCAAACTTTCAGAGACTTGCTTCTCTCTACTAGACAGTGAGAGGGATTTAAGACTCTTTCTGTCACACATTTATTCATTGCTTAGATATTGGGTACCTGCTGTGTGCTGTGTGCTAGGTGTTGCCACGTAAAGGGGTTACGGACACACACGGTTCTGTTCAATGCAGGAATAGCATCATGATTAATAAAACCCTAAGAACAGAGAAGTGGCAGAGCTCACGACCTCTTCAAATTTCATCATCCCACAGGACAGGCAAGTGGGAGACAAACTGCATGAACCTTGGCTAATGCGTGAGTGTGAGTAGAGACTCTGCACCCATATTTCTATAAAACGGTGCCAAAAACGGTATATACATTTTAAGAAAGGGAAAAAACTGTATAAAATCTGTAATACTCAAGTCACATTTGACTTCTGCAATTATAAAAGGTGCTCAATGTGACTCATGGTCATCTTTCATTATTGGTACATGTCAAATATTACACTTTCAATAGTTTTTTCCTTTCTTAATATGTGTATACATTTTGGGGGACTCTCTATTTACAGAGTATGAGAGGGGTGCAGAGAACATTTACAGGACTAGGTAACCATGGTAGCTTCTTAGTCAAGGATGCTGCCTTGTTATAAAGGGAGTCTTTGACTTTAGCAGTTGTTCCTTCATTGAGCATGGTAACTTCCTACCATGCCTACAGAAAGGGCCATCTGAATATATCTCTTCCCAGTCCAGCTCCTGGAATTTGATAGCAAGAGTAATTAAGGAAAAAAGAGACAGAGCACATATGATCTGTATCAGGAATGAAAAAGAAGATGTGCTACAGATCCTATAGACATTAAAAGAAAATAAAAAAGAATCAAGCAATTTTTATTTTTTATTTTTTAATCAAGTAATTTAAATAGTTGTTTTGCAGATTCCTCAGTTGTTTGTAATAGCTGCTTGGAGGCGTCTGCTTGCATTAATATATCAACTGAGACAGTTTTACTCCTTTCTTTCCAATATTTATGCCTTTTTTTTTCTTGCATTGTTGAGCTGGCTAGGACCTCTAGTTGTTAAATTGAGAGCGCCGAATCCTAACCACTAGACCACCAGGGAAGTCACTAGTTGTTAAATTGAAGTATACAGAGTGGACATTCTCATTTTGTTCCTGATGTTGGGGGAAGGCATTTAAATTTTACACCTAAGTATGATATAGCTATAGGTTTCTTCTTTTTTCTTTTCTTTTTTTCTTTCTTTCTTCTTTCCTCCCTCACTTCCTTTCTTTTCTTTCCTTTTTTTTTTTTTTTTTTGAGACAATCTCACTCTGTTATCCAAGCTACAGTGCCATGGCCTCAGCTTAGCTCATAGCAACCTTAAACTTCTGAGCTCAAGCAATCCTCTTGCCTCAGCCTCCCAAGTAGTTGGGACTATAGGCTTCTACCACCACACCTAGCTAATTTTTCGGATCTTGCTCTTGCTCAGACTGATCTCAAACTCTTGACCTTGGGAAGTCATTGTAGTGTTTTACTTTTGTGAGTGACATTATCTAATTTGCATTTTTAAAAAAATCCCTTGGGCTGCTGTGTGGAGAATGAACTCGAGGAAGACTAGAACCTGGACTCTTCTCAAGGAGACAAATCCCCAGGCTGCTGCGGTACCGTAAGAGAGAGGTATAAGTGCCTTGGACCAGAGTGACCGCAGCGGAAATGGAGAGAACAGTTGAATTGGGGAATGTATTTCTGAGGTAGAGCTGATAGGACTTGCTGGCTTATTGATTTGGGATAAGGAAAAAGGGAAACAAAAACAGTTTTATGTCTTACACAATTAGATTTATTCTAGATGTTTTTTATTCCTAAGAATTTTACATACTCTTATTATTTATCTTCCTCTTTAGAATGGATTAGTGAAAGTAGACACGGTATTTTGTTTGTTTGTTTTTGGCCAGGGCTGGGTTTGAACCTGCCACTTCCAGCGCCCTATTCCTTTGAGCCACAGGTACCACTCCCAACACAGTATTGTTTTAATCTACCCTTATATTACTTAGTATTTCATTATTTTTTATAGGTAGGACATTAGAGAAAGAATAATGACCAATATTTATACCGGAGTTTTAATCAACTTTAGAAATTAGTGTTCTGAACTAAATTTCTGCATCTTTTTTTTCAGGTTTGTCCAAGACTGGTTTTCAGAAAGGATGCAAGTAGCCAGAGTGGACTTCTGTACAGTGTTACCACGCGTCCTTTCTCTGCATGTCTTTTCCTTTCTGAATCCAAAAGATTTGTGTACAGCTGCGCAAGTCAGCTGGTTCTGGAAGTTTTTAACTGAACAGGTTTGTCACTTGCCACTTCCTAGTAACAGGGCACAAATACAACTGTCATCTGTAATGAGACACTGGGGTGGTGACCTTCCTGTCACACAAGAGCAGAGGGTACCTGAACAATAATAATTAACTTCCCCTTCAGAGCAAAAAATGGGGATAAGTGAAATGGAGTGATTTATTTCTCTATTTCATTAGAATAGTGTACAGCTCCTTATTTATTTATCAGTGTGATAAATATAAATATTTATAATGTGATAATTTGAGTCTCTGGTAAATAAAGGGCTGTACACTACTCCAATTAATTCGTACATATTCAATGTAATTAGAAAACATTTTATTTTAGCTAAAGAGGTTCATTTTTCTTCATGAAAAATAATTCAGGCTTCAGGTTTTGTATGATATTACTTTATTTAGGATAACTCAGATTTAGGAAGTTGCTACACAACCACAGCCTCAAGAAATCCCTCTTTGGCTAATACCTGTTGAAGAACACGTAGCTAAGTCTTTCAACAGCAGTTAGAAAGCAGTTAACAGCAGCAGCTGTTAAAAATCCACATCCTCTGCTATTAATTCTGCTGCTGGCCTATTTGTCTCTTCATTGTCTTTTTTTTTTTGAGACAGAGCCTCAAGCTGTCACTCTGGGTAGAGTGCTGCGGCATCACAGCTCACAACAGCCTCCAATTCCTGGCTCAAGCGAGTCTCTTGCCCCCGCCTTCCAAGTACAGGCGCCCGCCACAACGCCGGGCCATTTTTTGGTTGCAGCCGTCATTGTTGTTTGGCGGGTCCGGGCTGGATTCGAACCCTCCAGCTCAGGTGTACGTGGCTGGCGCCTTAGCCCATTGAGCCATAGGCACCGAGCCCTCTTCATTGTCTTTTAAAAGATTTAATGAAATGTAACAGAATGATAGACATACTTTAAATATAAGTCACTAATTTGGTTTACAAAATTATACAAAATTTTTGGCAGGGTGAGGTGATTCATACCTATAATGCCAGCACTTTGGGAGGCCAACATGAGAGGATTGTTTGAGGCCAGGAGTTTAAGACCAGCCTGGACAACATAGCAAGCCTCCCATCTGTACAATAAATATGTAAAAATTAGCTGGTGTGGTGGTTTGTGACTATAGTTACAGATACTTGGGACACTGAGGCAGGAGGATCACTTGAGCAATATCAAAATATCCCATTGTCTTCTGGCTTCCCTATCTTTTTCTTAAGAAGCCAGAAGCTCTATTGTTGTTCTTTAAAACATAATATTTCTATTTGCTCTAGTTACTTTCTGAACTTTTTTCTATGTGTTTTATTTTCAGCAACTTTATTATGAGGTACCTAGGTGTGTGTCTATGTGTGAAAGTTCTATAAAAATTTAACTGTCAACCTAGAACTTAAATTCTCGATGAAAAATCCTTCAAATATTAAGAAGAAATAAAGATATTTTCAGACAAACAAAAACTAAGAGAATTTTTAACAACAGATTTTTATCTGATTTATCTTTCAGTTCACCAATTATTTCTCTAGCTAGATTCTACTCCTTAAACTTGTCTATTGAGTTTTAAGTTTTAGTTATATTTTTCAGTTCTAGAATGCTGATTTGATTCTTCTGCCAAAATTTTCCACCTACTCATTTAATTTCTTAACCATATTAATTATAGGATGTTTTTCTTCCCCCAAAGTTCATGCCTGATGATTTCAATGTTTTTATCTCCAGAGACTCTCTCCATAGTTACTAAAAGCTAAAAATGGAAACAAACAATTCTTGTCTAGGGTGTTTTCATGCTAATTTTGATTGATTTTAATTGAGTACCAGATACTGAGTATAAAAAATTGATGTGATAATTTGAGTCTCTGGATAGTGTTATCTTCTTCCAGAGAAAATTGACTTTTGCTCCTGGCATGTGCTCAGGCTGGGAATAGATCGTGGAAATCCAATCAGGGAATGAAGTGTTTCAAAGCTGGCTTCAGCCCTTGCAATAGTCTATCTAACTCAGTATCCTCCTTGAAAAGGATCTCATCTGAAAGCCGGGCATGATTACCAGGGCGCTTCCTCTTTGTGGGCTCTGAATTTCAATTTGTGTCCTTTCTTCCATGTGACAATGTCTGATTTTTTTTTTCTTTTAACTTCTTAGTCTTTTTGTCATAGCTTTCTGCTCTGCTTCTCAGCCTACTAAGCTTCACTTTAGAACTGGCAAATGCTTTCAAGCAAAAGGCAATGCCGAACATCAGGCTGACCTCTTTGGGTTTCCCTTCTCCCTGGGGCACTGGTTGTATAAGTCTTTGTTGCATTGATAGTCTTATGATATAGCTTTCAAATAATGGTTTTGTAATATCTGGTCTACATATTTGATTAGATTGAACCACACAAAATTTGCTGTTTTTATATGTTTCAAATGGTTGCAAATTGGGAGTATCACGGTTCAATCCAAATCACTCTCATTGAAACAAACTATTACATCATTGCTAAAAGCTGAATTCTTAAAATCTACGGTTAATATAGCCAAATGCTATGGGAATATTGAATAAGTCTCATGAAGATAACATATTCATATATAATATATATATTCATCAATGAATATTTTTCCTATGGAGTAAGGTATGCTTCTTATTTCTGAGTCAAGTTTAGATGGCAAGTCAATGGCACCGATGTAATAAATAAAAGGATCTGTGTATCTGAAAACATTATTGCTAAAAGTCTGTTCTAAAAAATTTTGCAACTCAAATGGACATCTTCGATGGATTACTCAAAAATATTTTTTCATGAAAATTACAATTCTGTATTTAACCAAAATATCGAATAAATTGAAATAAAATAAAATAATAATAAGTAAAAAAATTTTTTGCAACTCATCTTCTTCTTTTCCTTTTTTCTGAAGGATTGCTTATGGATGCCCAAATGCATTAAGTTTGGATGGTTTTTGCCCTATACGCCGACAGATAATGAGTTTGGGGCTTGGAAGCACCATTACATTGCCTGTGTGTCCAACTTAGATTGGTTGACACCTAGGGAAGCTGGGGCTATTTATGGGACACTGAATGAACCCAAAACAGAAGATGAAGAGCTAGAGGAGAGACAACGAGAAAAGTGCCTCAGAAGAATAATTTGGGGAGAAATTGTACTACGTAAGAGTGAGTAACATTTAAAAACATTTCTAAGTATCATAGAAACGTACTTAGAATTTCCCACAGATGATGATAGCCCTGTCTTTCTAGAATAGAGTGTTGGTGGCACTCTTTAAAGTATGTTCAAGATGACCTCCTTTTTGCTTTATTGTGTAATTCTTGGTTTTTTATTTGTTTGTTTGTTTGTTTTGGTTTTTTTTGAAATAGAGTGAGACTCTGTTATTAGGCCTAGACTAGGGTAGAAAAATACCAGGTAACTCCTGGCAAATTTCTGGGCCATAAGCCCTCCACAAAATGGAATAAGTCTGGTTCACTCCCAAGATAGATGGGAAAGTACTCAATGACTTCTTGCTTGACAAACACCCTGAGAAACAGCCTGGGAGGTACCAACTGTCCCCAGACTGAACTTTAAGAAATACCAGGTGGGAAAGTACTGAGACAGAGATGTATGACCAACTAACTGCAAAAGTCTGCTTCTGTACAATGCTTGCTAACCTGCCTAGATGCACCTGGGCAGCCTGTGTGCCAACCAGGATGCAGACCAACCCTCAAAAATCTGACCTCTTAAGCACTGGGCTGCTCTCAGAAACCCCATGCTGGGACACTGAGGTAATTGCCAGCAGCTCTTTAATAAAAGGACTCCTCTTTAAATTTGACTTATCTGGCAGTATGGTCATTGACTCCTGGGCATAATACTGTCATCCTGGGTAGAGTGCTGTGGCATCATAGTTCACAGCAACCTCAAAATCCTGGGCTCAAGTGATCCTCTTGTCTCAGCCTCCTGAGTAGCTAGGATTAAAGGCATGTAACTATGCCCAGCTAGTTTTTCTATTTTTAGTAGAGACAGAGTCTCACTATTGCTCAGGCCGATCTTGAATTCCTGAGCTCAAGCAATCCACCTGCCTCGGCCTCAAGGAGTGCTAGGATTACTGGCGTGAGCCACTTTGCTCAGGCCTTTATTGTGTATTTCAAATTAATTGATAAGAAAAACAAAAAGATTTTAGATGACATACATAAGGTTAAATATCAGTGCCTCTATTGCCATCCTAGTTCCTTTCAGCTTTATAAGACCAAAAACACGGAGGAGAAAGAAGTACGAACATAGGCAAAAGCAAATAGATTCAGGTCAGAAGAATTGGGACTGATGGAAAAGGAGGAGAAATGAAACAGAAGCAGAGAGGAGAAGGGAAGAGAAGAGAGACAGGACATGCCTTCAGCTAAGTTTTCTGATTTCTACAATGTCTAAAAGAAAACAGTGAAACTGATTTGAGCTCTGCCATCTTTTTCTCCCCCTCCTGACTCACTCTCTGGTGAGACTGGAAAAAATAGGAAATAACTTGAAGCCAAGAGGAAGGACACGGATGAATGTGAAGCCTATGATTGATTAACTGGTCTTCCCAAGAAAGGAATTGCTTATTCTCTGAGCTTTGTTTCTTGACCCGAAGTGACTGGTACCTCACAGCCGCAGTGCTAAGAGGATAACAGATCCAAACAAAGTGTGTGAAAACGGCTATAATTGTTGTCATTTGGAATATTGCCCTGGTGTAGTTTTATTTTTGATGCCTTTATCTATGTAGACTTGGCTGGGAGAAGCATGAAGTAATCAGCCCAGCCTGCTGCTGTTTGTTTTTCAGAGGAGTTATTCAAAGTTCGACCCCCTTGGGTGAGTGGAACATGCTGCTCTAGTTTGTTAAAACACAAATGCCAGCCTCGCCTCGCCCAGACTGTGAGAGAACGAGTGGGATTACACGAAGCTTCGGAGAAACAGCTTGTTTTGGCATCGTTAGAAGCCTTGCCCAAGCGGTAAGCAAACTTCCATCTACTAAAGGCTCAAGATCATCCTGTGATACCAAGAATTCATTCTAGAATAATTTAGTTAACATGCAGAAATCTTGCATAATTATGTGGCTCCTGTCCTATGAAATATCAATAGAAATAATTGTTTGATTTTCAGAAACAGTGGTCTTAAAATTTCTTTCTGAAGAGGGAAATATAGAATATTCAAAACCTATATTTTAAGTATCATTTTTTTCTGAGATGGGGTCTTGCTATGTTGCCCAGGCTGGTCTCAAACTTACAGGTCCAAGTGATCTTCCTGCTTGTAGCTGAGTCTATAGGCACATGCTACTGAATCTGGCTTTAAATATTCTTAACCAAACAATGAGGCTAGATTGTGGATGTACTAGTTTCTGTATAAAGTTGTTGATCAAAAATAATATTTAAAAAAATGTTTATGGAGTAAGAGCATCCAAATGATATCCAGATATATCTTAATATAACTCCCCTTTATATATGTATGTACACATATAATTCTCTTTTACTGCCTAAAATAGAGAAGCCTTGGCTGTATTCTTTTTTTTTTCTTTTTTGAGACAAGAGTCTCACTTTGTCACCCTCCATAGAGTGCTGTGACATCATAGCTCCCAGTAACGTCAAACTTTGGGGCTCAAGAGATCCTTTTGTCTGAGCCTCCCAAGTAACTGGGACTACAGGCACCCACCACAATGCCTAGCTATTTTTTGTTTATTATTTTTTTATTATTATTTTTGAGACAGAATCTCACTTTGTTGCCCTCACGGTAGAGAGCTGTGACGTCACAGCTCACAGCAACCTTAAACTCTTGGGCTTAAGTGATTCTCTTGCCTCAGCCTACCAAGTAGCTGGGACTACAGGCACCTGCCACAATGCCTGGCTATTTTTTTTGTTGTTGTTGTTGTCATCGTTGTTTAGCAGGACAGGGCCAGGTTTAGACCTGCCAGCCTCCGTGTATGTGGCCAGCACCCTAACCACTGAGCCACGGGATCCGAGCCCCAACTATTTTTTAGAGACGGGGTCTTGCTCTTGCTCAGGCTGATTTCTAACTCTTGAGCTCAGGCAATTCACCTGCCTCGGCCTCCCAAAGTGCTGGGATTACAGGTGTAAGCCACTGCGCCTGTCTGCCTTGGCTGTATTCAACGACCAAAGTCATACTATACAATGAAATTGCCAAAAATTAAATCCTTACCCTATTCATCCATTCTGTCTACCATTAGTAACTATTACAATTTATGCAGCTACTTAGAAATTAAAAAAAATAACTTTTTTACTCTTGATTCTAGAGATCAGGTAATCTCACTCCCCTATATTTCAAATGAGGAAACCGAGGCCCAGGGAGGTGATATAACTTACCCAAAATGTCAAACACTAGAACCTAAAATCCCTAAAATTCCAACACACTTTCAACTTTACTCCTTGATGCTATGTGCACATGTCTCTGGGTCTGAACATTTGTGTGAGCGTGAGCATTTGCATTTACTTGTTTAAGGCACATAAAGAATTTTAAGAAGCACAGGCCAGCTCAAGTTCTTGGTAATGCGGGGTTGGGGGTGGCTGTGAAAAGAGCAAAGCCATCACTCCGAAACCTCTGAGCTTAGGAGATTCAAAATCTCGCAGCTACTCTGTTTTAAATGTTGTGCTGGAGCCTGTACATATGTTGTTACATTCATTTTAAGTGCCAAATAGGAGCTAACTTCCAGGAGACCTTTCCCACATCCCACATGGGGAGGAGAGGCTCAGAGAGCAGATTTGGCCCCACCCTGCCCAGGAACCCCATTTGCTGCTGTCCCCAACTGCAGGGAGAGCCTAAGGCACTGAGGTCATGTCTCTTATAAAGGACAGATGCCCAGAGGACATATGGTACCCACTTACCAAAAATCAAGGTCAGAGAAAATGAAAACTTCACCTAGTCCCTTTTTTTTCTTATAGAAGCAATATTTCTGGAAGACATTCCTACCCTTTATTATCCAAGAAAAATTGGTGTGGAGTTTATAAAAATGACCATAGCGCTTCATATTCTTTCCAGCCACATGTCATATTAATATCATCTCACGTTCCTGCATATGAGGTAACAAGCATGTTATGAGGCCAGCCTTTTCCTGAGTTGGTTTTTTTTAAATCTAGACTAGAGGATGTGTGGCAATCTTTTGGCCACCACATGTATGAAAATGATTCCTGTCCTAAAAGGAAAACTAAGTGAAAAATTGCCAGCTCAAAACAGTTTTAAAAATCAGAAGCAATAAATCAAAATTATTTTGAAAAAGACCCACAGTGCCTTGCAGTTAATAGGTGTTCAATAAATTCTTATTGACTTGAATCCGTGGCACTTATTCCAGAAAAAGAGCTCAGTGATTAAGAATTATTTTAAAACTTCTTTGGAGTACATAGATGGAGCTGGAACACATTCTTCTTAGCAAAGTATCTCAAAAACGGAAGAAAAAATATCCAATGTATACAGCCCTACTATGAAGCTAAATTATAGCTTTCATATGTAGGCTATAACCCAATTATAGCACAAGAGTATGGGGAAAGGGTTAAGGGAGGGAATGGGGAGGGTGGGTGGAGAGAGGGTAAATGGTGGGATCACACTTATGGTGCATCTTAGAAGGGACAGGTGAAACCTACTAAATGCAGAACACAAATGTTTTCACATAATAAACGAGAAAATCTTATGAAGGTTATGTCAAACAGTTGGATGAAAATATTTCAGATTGTATATGAAGCCCGCACACTGTACCCCATGATTGCACTAATGTACACAGCTATGATTTAATAAATAAATAAATAAATAAAAACTTCTTTGGAGTTCCCAAAGAATTCTCAAAAAATAATATTATGTAATCAACCTTCTTGCAAAAGAAGAGCGTCAGAAATCCAATTTTAGGATCTATTTAGTGAGGATGTCCTTAAATTTAAATATATTCTCTCTATATATGAAGTTACATATTTTAATTTTAATGTAATAGTAAGGAAAATGAAGAAATCACAAAGAAGACCTAGGAAGGCAAATGTACGTATTTATGTATGAGTGTGTCTATGTATGTGTACCTACAACATGTATGTATTAACATATACACATAGGGACATATACTTATTTTCAAAAATGTTCCTACTTATAACCAAGGAGCTGCTTTCAGGATATGAAATATCTTCTCCTTCTGGGCATCTAGTAATTGGCTCTAATCATTGACAATTGGTGAGCTTAATGGATCAGAGCTTTGATTGCCATGTGGGTCATGACATTGTTCCCCTAAGGTTTAAATATGCAGCATGTGGGCACAGAGAATAATTAGTGACAGAGTGTGGGTGAATAAACTCTTTAAATTCATCCCCTATTTTCCACTTTATATAGAACTATGGCATAAGTGCTTATTGGATTATGAATGTGATGGGGGTTTAGGTAGAAAATAGGACATCCCATGTTGTAGTTCTTGATTCAGTTGAACTGTTACCTTCAGAAAGCAGCATGAGGTTTTGGAAAAAAATCTACTTCTCCAATGACTTCCACCCTGTCTTCTGTTATGAATTAACTTTATCACAATGAAAAATTTACCTGATTATTGAATTTGAAGAACAGTATTTAAATATGGGAAATATTTATCATCAGTAGCAATAATTTAAAAATTCATAATAATGAAAAATAATGTGATGTCAATTTTATAACTTTTAAAAGGTTGTTTACATAAAACACTGGAAGAAAATAATTAAAATTGTTAATAGTACTTATTTCTGAGTGATAGAGTTATAAGTGTACTGAATTTTATCCTCTTGTAATTAGAAAATAAATAAAATAATTTAATAAAGAAACAAATGAAGGATGCTTATCTTCTTCCTATAATTTCTGAAAAGATAATGGTTTAGAAATCTCAGCATGTATATGTCCATTATATTTCTTCTATTATAAATATTCTAAAATAACCACAGCTTTGGTTTCATTCTCCAGATGGTGGTAGAAAGCGTTAAGCCAGGCGTCATCTCTGTGGTGTATGAACACTGTGGCATGACCTTGGAGAGCCTGCTTTATCTCCTAGAGAAAGCTCTGGATGGGCGGAAGGTACAGAGCGTGGGAATATTCAGCGATGGAGACAGCAGAGACATCAATTTACTCCAAGGTAGTCCTGGGCATTGGCAATGAACCACCAAACGACTTTGTGCTTATGCAGTGTTTGCCCATGGAAGATCTTCAGAGTACAATTTAAGTTCTGATTTGCAAGAAGTATTGATTTGGAACTTTTACGAAGTGAAGCAAATTTTTTGAAGCTCTTTTTTTAAATGTAATTAAAGAAACACATAACATAAAAGTACCATCTTACCCATTTTTTAAGTATGCAATTCAATACTGTTAAGGATGTTCACATTGTTGTGAAACAGCTCTGTAGAAGTTTTTTTTTGTAGAGACAGAGTCTCACTTTATCCCTCAGTAGAGTGCTGTGGCATCACAGCTCACAGCAACCTCCACCTCCTGGGCTTAGGCGATTCTCTCGCCTCCCGAGTAGCGGGGACTACAGGCGCCGGCCACAGTGCCCAGATATTTTTGTTGCAGTTTGGCCGGGGCGGGTTTGAACCCGCCACCCTCCGTACATGGAGCTGGCGCCCTACCCACTGAGCCACGGACGCCGCCCTGTTTTTTAAAAAAGCACTAATAACAATAACAAAATACCGCCAAAGAAAGCGTAGTTTTCTTCCAAATAACTGTGGTGGCTTCCCAACATTCTTTTCTTTAAAAACAGTTTCCAAACAAAATCTCTTACCCCATCACACGACGAGATGCTTCCACGGTGAAGGTGGACCTCCGGATGGAATGCGGCGAAAAGGCGGAGTTCTTGTGCCTGACTTTGCTGTCATTTTGTCCCTGGGCGAAGAGGGGCGGAGCGTCCAGGACTCCTCTGGAAACGGGTCCAGGCCCGGGCACCAGTTCTCCGCTGAGTTCCTAGGAAGTGAGCGAGAGGAGAGTTCAGTGGTGGTCCCCACCTCTGGGAGCTTATTTCTGTTCTGAACCACTTGTTTTTTGACTGATGATGGTGGGAAACATTTCTACTTTGAAACTTGGTTGCAAAATCCGCGGACTTCCCCGGCATCCACCCCAAACCCTAGGGGCTCCTGGTAACTCCCGTCACCGCCCGGCAGAGGCCGAAATGCGGTGTCCTAAACCTCAGGGCACAGCGCCCAGGGGTCCACGGCGATAGTACGGCCCTGCCATGGTGCGGTGGGAAGCACGGTGCCTTACAGCGCTTGGTCTTACAGGCAGATACCGCCTTTTAGAATCTGTGGTTACATTTTCACAAAGGGCTAATAGTTTCCATTTTCATAATATGACAAAAAATACAACATTTTAATTTTTTTTCCTCAGGCTATAAAATTGGTGTTAAGAATTTGCTGAGGCCTGAAGTGAGAAACTTCTGGGAGAAATTAGGAAGCTTTGTGGCTTCTGAAGAAGAAGGGGGTCATGTGGACATCTTTGTGCCCCTTGGAGCGTCAGGTCAGCTTGAAGCAGACTTTATGGTGACACCCTATAGACCACTTCGTAGTGATATGCTGTGAATTTGTGACACGCCTCCAGGTCCCACGACTCAGTCACATCTCACCCTTTATTTTTTTCTCTCTTCTTATCTCACACAGCCTGATATTCAGGGGAAATAAGGGTTAGGGATGATGTTTAGAGTAACCTATCTCTGCAGAGATAAAGTCATCAATGGCAACACTCAGCACCATTATTTATATTTATTCTGGAAAACACAATAAAATCAGCCTCCATAATACAGGGGAAGGTGCCTGACCAGCATAGGAACCACAATCACTCAATCTGAGAAACCCCCAGGCTGAATTCTGAACCTGGAGAGACTATGAACTTGGTGACGACCAAGGACCTGGGCCTGAGTCAACCTGTGCCATTCTCAGCTGCGGTCCTTAGGCAAGCTTGTGGCACTCCATTTCCTCATAGGGAAGCTAGGATAATAGCTGCTTACCTTACTTTAAGGACTTGTGAATATCAAGATAATGTGAATAGTTAAGTAATAAAAAGAAATAATACTGGAAACACTGCAGGTAATATTAGAATCAGTGCTTTGTTTTTTTGTTTTTTTTTTTGAGACAGTCTCCCCACGTCACCCTGGGTAGACTGCTATGACGTCACAGCTCACAGCAACCTTAAACTATTGGACTTAAGCGATTCTCTTTCTTTAGCCTCCCAAGCAGCTGGGACTACAGGCGCCTGCCACAATGCCCAGCTATTTTTTGTTGCACTTGTCGTTGTTTAGCTGGCCTGGGCCAGGTTCAAACCCGCCACCCTTGGTGTATGTGGCTGGCACCATAACCACTGTGCTATGGGTGCCGAGCTCAGTGAAGCTCTTTGTAAAGATGAGTATGATCGACAATTACTGAGGTTGTTGTGATTTCACGTTAAGTGTCTGCCTGTCTAGAATCTGCCACTGTGATTGAAAGTGGATTTCAGTGCTGGAAGAGAAACTTTAGAAACATTAAGTCAAATTTAGTCTTTGGATATCTGTTAAATAAAATCTCTGCATTCATAGGCTATGTTATTTTCCCAAGCAGAGCAGGGGGGAAGGAGTGTGAAATTAAATTATCCATTCCTAGGGAACTGTGAGTTTTAAAGTTCTTGCTAGTCCTCAAGTTTCACAGGTCTCGTCATATGTGAAAGCACGCTCCCGGCAGGCTGCACCAGGGAAAAGGAAAACAAAAAGGATGCAAAGGAGTTTAAAGGAACCAAAATATAAAATATTACAAAACATATTGTGTAAATTATTTTATTTTATTTATTTATTTTTTGAGACAGAGCCTCAAGCTGTCACCCTGGATAGAGTGCCATGGCATCACAGCTCACAGCAACCTCCAATTCCTGGACTCAAGCGAGTCTCTTGCCTCCGCCTCCCAAGTAGCTGGGACTACAGGCGCCCGCCACAACACCCGGCCATTTTTTGTTTGCAGCCGTCATTGTTGTTTGGCGGCCCAGGCTGGATTTGAACCCGCCAGCTCAGGTGTACGTGGCTGGTGCCTTAGCCCGCTGAGCCACAGGCGCCGAGCCTGTAAATAATTTTAGTTATTCTAATGATATTATATATGTGTATAAATGTGCAGTTTATACATACACATATGTGTAATATGTATATGTGTAATCTCAGCTATGTGCATTCTTCTATGTGCAGAGAAGAATCTGGAATATACCAAAATATTAAAAAAGACCTATTTTTACAATTTTTTTTTACTTTTGAAATCAGGTTTAAAAGACTAGGTTGCTAAGACTATAGATAGTGTGATCCTGGTGAAGAACATATATATGTATGCAGCGGCATACATCTGTGTAGAAAAGGGTTTGGAAGGATGTATACCGAGGTGTTAACACTAGTTGGATGGGATGATGAGTGAGTTTTCCTTTCTCTTTTCTTCCTTTTTAAAAATTTCCTTTTGTGGCTTGGTTCCCATAGCATAGTGGGTTACAGCACCAGCCACGTACCCTGAGGGTGGTGAGTTCGAACCTAGCCCGGGCCAGCTAAACAACTGCAAGAACAACAAAAAATAGCCGGGCGTTGTGGCAGGTGCCTGTAGTCCCAGCTACTGGGGAGGCTGAGTCAAGAGAATCACTTAAGCCCAAGAGTTGAGGGTTGCTATGAGCTGTGACACCATAGCACTCTACCGAGGGCAACATAATGAGACTCTGTCTCAAAAAAAAAAAGAAAATTTCCTTTTGTTTGCCTCTATTTTCTGTAATGAACTAATATTACTTTTATAATGAGAGCAAAGCAACTTTTTTTTTTTTTTGTAGTTTTTGGTTGGGGCCAGGTTTGAACCTACCACCTCTGGTATGTGGAGCCAGCGCCTTACTCCTTGAGCCACAGGCGCCGCCCGAGCAAAGCAACTTTTTAAAGTGGAATAGGAAAAAAAAAGAATATGAGAAAGTAAAGTATTGAAAGGCAAGATAAGAGCAAAAGGGAAAAGCACAGTGGATTTGGTGACATACAAATTACATCATGTGAAACATCATGGCAGCCCCCACAAAAATAGATTTTCTACCACCATCATGGGCCCTAACACCATCCCTAAAATTCTGATCAAAAGTAATTATCCACCTGGATGAACCATCCAAGACATTAGGCTTCTCGGTCTAAATCTCTGTCTCTCTCTCTCTCTTTATTTTTTTAGAGACAGAGTCTTGCTTTATTGCCCTCGATAGAGTGCTATGGCGTCACAGCTCACAGCAACCTCCAAATCCTGGGCTTAGGTGATTCTCTTACGTCAGCCTCCCAAGTAGCTGGGAGTACAGGCGCCCGCCACAACGCCTGGCTATTTTTTGTTGTTGTTGCAGTTTGGCCAGAGCTGGGTTCCAATCGGCCACCCTTGGTATATGGAGCCAGCGCCCTACCCACTGAGCCACAGGTGCTGCCCTAAATCTCTGTCTCTTTTTCTACCATCTCAGCACCACTCTTGTGCTGGTCAGCCTCAGTAGCTGTATCACCCCTGAAATCTTGATCTCAAGCATTTGTCTCTGAGTACCTCTTCCAAATCATGTATTCAAATATCCCCCCTCCAGCAATTCTTTGCCTAAGACCTCCAGTCTACACACTCCCACTTTCCAGTCCCCCTCACTGTGCCTTCACCCTTGCTTCCTTCCTTGTTAAACTTGGACTTAATAATCCAACATTACCATCACTCCTTTGCAAAGAATTTGAACTTCCTTGTCTCTTTCTCCTGGACAATCCAACTCATTTGGCTAAAACCCCATTGCTGGTTGAGGCATAGTTCTCTGCACACCTATTCCTGCCTTCAGCAGAGCAGCTGAAGACTGTTGGGGAAAGTAACACAGCTGTGTTGATTGGTCTAACTTTAATGATACAAACGTCAAATGAGATTGCAACTCTGATGAACAAGGCTTCCACATTTTCTTGTTAAATTCATTTCCCACTCTTTGAGATGACAATTTTATCTCTTCTCTTTAGCCAATCTTTCAATAAGCCAGTTTCTCAGCTTTTGACCTTATCTTTTACTTCCCTGAGAAAATTGAGTCAGATAATAACTCCCTGATTCTCTCCCACCATCAAATCCACCACTGTTCCCACCTCATACTCTTCATTCTCTGTCTTCCCTTCTGTTCTGATGGATGAAGCATCTCTGCCCAAATAAGACCAGCACCCCACGTGGACCCTGTCCCTCCACCACCCCCTCCTCAGAACTTCACTCCTGCATGCCAGTGCTCACCAGGGCCTCCTAACTATCTCTTTATTGCATCATTCCCATCAAATCAGGAGCACCTGTAGTATCTTCTGTTCTACATAAAAGACAATAAACTTTCCCTCACTTCTTTTTAAATTGACAGACAGGTGGTTCTCTAACTTTAGTGGGTATTTAAATCATCTTGAAGCCTGTTACAAACATACTGCCAGACCTCCCCCACCTTGAGTTTCAGACTCAGGTCCAGGCTGGGGCTGGAGAATTCTCATTCCTAACAAGTTCCCAGGTAGTGGTGATGCTGCTGGTTGAAGGCCACACTCTTGAGACACACTGGTCTATACTCACTGCCTCTTCCCCCTCACCTCCCACCCCCTCTCAAGCTCTTTTCTCATCTCCACTGAAACTGCTTTTGGAAGACTAAATGACTTCCACATCCTCAAATGCACTGGTCCCTGCTCCAGCCTCACCTTGCTTTGACTTCTCAGAAGCATCTGAGACAGACGAACACCTTGGACCACTCCTCTTCGTGTCTCCTCTCCTTGCTTCCTCACACCTCAGAGTCCCCTTCTCAGTCTCCTTTGCAGGCTCTTCTTTCTCTGCAAGACCCTTAGACCCTATGCCCCAGGACCTGATCCTAGATTCTCTCCTTTTCCACATGCGAGGTCTGAAAATTAAGTTTGTACACTTGCCACTGTGCGCTTACATTGGCAGCACTATACCAACAACTCAGTAAGGTTCCATAACCTTGGTATATGTGTCTCAGAACTGTGTCTGTGGCAATGTGTGATGGTGTCTTGGTGAGTGGTGCACATTATTGTTGCGTGTTTCTGTGTGCCATATAACAGCAGCTCTGATGGCCATTCCAGAAAAAGAGATCCAAAATTGCTTTGAAAAGATGGAGGAGAGTGAGGCTTGGGGGACAAACCTCCCTCCCAGCTCCTCCGCCCAAAAAAACAAACAAAAAAAATTGCTTGGAAGGGTGGACTAGGAGCTGGTGTCAGTGCATTGCTTCCTGAGGGCAACACTTTGAAGGTGCCTGTAATGAATGAGCAATGACGTATGGAGCACTTTTCCGGGGATGAGTTAATGAACTTTATTGTCCGATCTCGTATACGTTCTCTCCCTGGGCGCTCTCATCTAAATTCCATCTATGTGCTAAAAATGCCCCAATTTATGTCTCCAGCTCTGAATTCTCTGAGCTGCAGACTCGTATATCTAATTCCCACTTGACCTCTTCTATGGATGTTTAATTTGCACATCTAAATAGATATCTCAAAGTTAGCACACCCCAAACAAACTCTTGATTACCCAGCACTAAAATTACTCTTTCCCCAAATTCCTCACTAAAAAACATCATCATTCACCAGTCACTGTACAAGTCAAAAATTTAAGGGTCATCTTTTGGGCAGTATTATTTTAATTTTTGTTTTTTGTTTTTCAGTTTTTGGCCAGGCCTGGGTTTGAACCCGCCACCTCTGGTATATGGTGCTGGCGCCCAACTCCTTTGAGCCACAGGCGCTGCCCTATTTTAATTTTTTAAATAGATTTATTTGGGTATAATTAACATATCAGTTATGCACAAAGTATGCAATTGGATAAATATTGACATACATATACCTACCCTAAGAAACCATAAAACAATCAAGAAAATGAACACATTCATTACCCCCAAAGTTCCCTCGTGCCACTCTGTAGTACCTCTCTCCTGCTTCTCCCCACCCCCAACCTGAGGCAACCACTGGTCTGCTCCCCCTCACATGTATTCGTTTGCATCTTTTGTAAGCTTCTAGAAGGGGAAGCGTACAATATGTATTCTTTGTCGTCAGCCTTCTGTCACTGAGTCATTATTTAAGATTCTTCCATTTGATGCATGTATCAACGCCTCCTTCCTTTTTACTGCTGAGAATTATTACATCATACAGATACACCACAAATTGTTTGCTCATTCATCTGTCAATAGATTTTTGAGTTCTTTCTGGTTTCTGCTGTTACAAATAAAACAGCTATGAACATGTGTGTGAACATACGCTTTCACTTCTCTTACATCAATACCTAGGAGTAGAATGGTGAGGTCATGTGATGGGTATATATGTTTAACTTTTAACAAAATCAGCTAAACTGTTTTCCAAAGTGTAGAACCATTTGACATTTCCACTAGAAGTATCTGAGAACTCCAGTTGGCTAGCACTCCAACACGTGGTATGATCCATCTTCTTAATTTTAGCCATTTAAAGGAGTAGCTCACTGTGGCATTAATTTGCATTTTTCTACTGACTAATGATGCTCAGCACATGACATGAGAAGTCATGTGCTTGTTTGTCATTCATACATCTTACATGGTGAAATGTCTGTCTTAATCTTTTGCTCATTTAAAAAACTAGGTTATATTCTCATTAAGTTTTGAGAGTTCTTTATGTATTCTGGATAAATGATTTGCAAATGTTTTCTCCAGTCTGTAACTTATATTTTCCTTCTCTGAACAATTTATTTTGAAGAGAAGTTCTTCATTTTGATGAAAATTTGAAATTGAAAATTTGATGAAATCAAATGTATGAAGATTTTGTTGTATAGATCACGTTTTTGGTGTCATATCTAAAACCTCTCTAAGTGCTTGACCCGGTGGCTTATGCCTGTAATCCTAACACTCTGGGAGGGCTATATTACAGACTATGTAGGCTATATTACATATTATATTGGTGAGTATATCGCCTGAGCTCAAGAGTTTGAGACCAGCCTGAGTAAAAGCAAGACCCCTCTACTAAAGATAGAAAAACTAGCCAGGTATTGTGGTGGACGTCTGTAGTCTTAGCTGTTTGGGAGGCTGAAGCAAGGGAATCACTTGAGTCTGAAGTTGCTGTGAGGTAGGATGCCACAGCACTGTACTCAGAAAAGAGAGTGAGACACTACCCCTAACTCCCCCAGATAAAAACTCTCTACCTAGGCAAAGATCACAAAGATTGTCTCTTATTTTTTTCTAAATTAGTTATAGTTTCTAGTTTGGCATCTAGATTTGTGATCCATTTGATTCATTTTTTTTTTAGAACATGATGTGTTCTGCCTCCCCTTCCTCCTGTTCATCCTCTTTCCCCTCCTTTTTCTCATTCTCCTTATAAAAGAACATGTTATAAATCTTTTCACATGTCTTTCAATAAGAGTAGAGGAAACAGCATCAGGACAGAAAATATTTTTAACATATGGATACCTAATTATTCTATCACTATTTGTTGTAACTACTATCCTCTTCACTATGAATTTCATTTGTATCTTTGTTCAAAGCAATTGAATATGTGTGTGTAGACTCATTTGCAGACTCTATTTTATTTCATTGCTCTATTTGTCAATAAAAATATTAGATTCCAGTGAGAAACATTCCAGCCTTTCAGCTACTGTCATCCTGTTTCCAGGAGTAATTATTTATTCTTGGACTACGCATAATTAAATTACCCATTATATTAGTTTCATTCCAAGTAATTCAATCTGTATGCTGAATTCAATAATTCAATTTATATGTTGTGTCTCTGAAGAAGGGGCGAAATTAATGTCCCACTAAAATTTAACCATCACATTCCACCCTGTATTTAACTGTTTTAAATCTGTCCTCTTACAATGAGACGTTTCCTTTGAGTCAGACTATTTTAGAAAATATATGTAGATTTTTCTCTTTGGGCTGAGGATTCCAAATTTGAAAACAAGCTCTAGGTCAAACTTCATGCCATCTTTCTCAACCCTATTGCTTAATTGTCATAATTAAGTGCTCAGCTTTAGTATTTAGGGGTGAACTATACAGTGTTTTTGGACTGTTCACTGGAGGGGTTTGAATGGAAGATGGGAATGTCTAGGGCCTTTCTCAAACAGTGTAGCGCTCCTAAATCTTACTTGTTTCATGGCAAAACCTGTGAGTAAACTAACCAAAGTATTTTACTATGCAGAGGCAGGAATGGAAGTTCTTTCTCAGCTGTCTCAACTAACTGGCACATTCTTTACCGCTCCTACCGGGATTGCAACTGGCTCTTACCAACACAGTAAGTGTATATGGGAGCTGACCACCCAGCCCAATAATATACACCATCTCCAGGATTGCCAGAAAACAAAGTACAGTTAATAGTACTGGCATGGCTGGGGGTGGTGGCTCATGCCTATAATCCTAGCTCTGAGAGGCCAAGGCAGGTGGATTGCTTAAGCTCAGGAATTTGAGACCAGCGTGAGCAAGAGTGAGACTCTGTCTCAACTAAAAATAGAAAAACAGGAGGCGGCATCTGTGGCTCAGCGAGTGGGGTGCCGGCCCCATATACTGAGGGTGGCGGGTTCAAACCCGGCCTGGCCGAACTGCAAAACAAAAAAATAGCCGGGCGTTGTGGCAGGCACCTGTAGTCCCAGCTACAGAGAATCGCCTAAGCCCAGGAGTTGGAGGTTGCTGTGAGCTGTGTGACGCCAGGGCACTCTACAGAGGGCAATAAAGTGAAACTCTGTCTCTACCAAAAAAAAAAAAAAAACAAAAATAGAAAAACAAGCTGGGCATTGTGGTGGGTGCCTATAGTCCCGGCTACTTGGGAGGCTGAGGCAAGAGGATTGCTATGAGGATGCCATGGCACTCTAAATCAGGATGACAGAGTGAGACTCTGTCTAAAAAAAGCACCGTATGGTCAATGATAATGACTATCTTTAATTTCTTCCCTGAAGAAGGAATACTGTTACCTCCCAAACTAGGTAATCTCATGCCACTCAGTTATTTGCTTGGAAGGGGATTATTTATTGCAAATATTTTGCCTCAAATCATCATTTGTGAAACTGTTGAGAACAGTTTGCTTAGGTTCCATTTCTGTAGCATTACATGAGAAGATGAAAATACACCTGAAAGCAAACTTTAATTGAGATATTAATCAAAACATAATTCAAAAGGTAACATTGTCTGGCCAAGAAGAAAACCAGATGGCTTTGTTACAGGAATGCCAATTACTCCCCCTTTAAAACACCCTGGATTCCTCTCAAGCAGGGCTTGGAGCGCTGTAGAAACTACACAAAGCACGACTTCTCTACTCTCGAAGGCTAAGGGCCTTTCAGGACTGGGGAGAGCTGGCATGGCTGGGAACTTATAAGGGAAAAGATTCTATGTAGTTGTAACAAAAGCACATTGACCTACTACAGTTTTGAAGCAAATGCCACTGGTTAATTTTAGTCAATAGAGCAACATCACCAAACAACAGCCTATTTGGCTCTGCAGAGAGAGGAATTGGCCTAAAAGAGCACATCAGGAGTCTCTTGCAACACAAAATAGATTTCCTGCCTTTTCTCCTCCACTGCCTCCCCTTCCTCCTGTTCACCCTCTTTCCCTTCCTTTTTCTCATTCTCCTTATAAAAGAACATGTTATAAATCTTTTCATGCCTGTCAATAAGAGTAGAGGAAACAGCATTCAGGACAGAAAATCAAATTTAATAAGCCATAGCTTTTCAAGGAGAGAAACTTTCTTAAGCACCTGCTATGGTCACATAGAGATATTTGCAGCAAGAGGTGGCAGTTTGACAGTGTAAGAAGGATATGGGTTGGGTACAATGGACATGACCTTCAATTGCCTGATGGGGAAACCAGGCAGTGTGGGATTTTCTTATATTTTTGCTTTTAGACCGGAAAGATGAAGCACTATATTATTACTTAGGAGACTACTCTGTTTCCTGATGCAAAATTCAGAAGTTATTTAATTTTTTACTTCAAATAATATGTCATTTGTCTAGCAAAGAGCAGATAGGCATTGGAAATGATTTGTTGGGTTTCTAAATTTACTTCTGGAAACAGATGTTGGGTGTTTATTGGTCTTCTAATGAGAAAGGGTAATAGTAAACCCGACCGAAATACAACCAAGTGTTTGTTGTACTTTAAACATGAAGTAGGGCTCAGCACCTGTGGCTCAACGGGCTAAGGCGCCAGCCACGTATACCTGAGCTGGCGGGTTCGAATCCAGCCCGGACCTGCCAAATAACAATGACGGCTGCAACCAAAAAATGGCCGGGCGTTGTGGCGGGTGCCTGTAGTCCCAGCTA
>CAUYRH010081150.1:0-100065 GCA_963574655.1 Perodicticus potto
TGGGTCCTCTTGCCTGGAGGTTTAGTTCTTCCTCTACTTATAATTCTTTCCTGTAAATAAATCCTAACTTACCACCACTATTGTGGTCCGTCGATTCCTTCTTCGAATCGCCGAGACCAAGAGCTTGAAATTCCGGTATCAATGGGTGGTGCCTGTGGCTCATCGAGTAGGGCGCTGGCCCCATATGCTGAAGGTGGTGGGTTCAAACCCGGCCTTGGCCGAACTGCAAAACAGAAAAGTAGCTGGGCGTTTTGGTGGGTGCCTATAGTCCTAGCTACTTGGGAGGCTGAGGCAAGAGAATCGCCTAAGCCCAGGAGTTGGAGGTTGCTGTGAGCTGTGTGACACCACGGCATTCTACCGAGGGCAATAAAGTGAGACTCTGTCTCTACAAAAAAAAAAAAAAATTTTTAAAGATCATTAATTAAATTATTTTTGAAAGAAGTTCAAAGCACAGTAAGGATATTCCTTCCTTTTATTCTTTTTTGATCAACATAATTTAAGTGTGCCATGGAAGTTTAACTATAGGTTCAAATGTGCTGTAAGATAAAAAAAAAAAAAAAGTTGAAAAACACTGTTTTATAGAGTCAAAAAAACTTGCCCCTTTTAAACCCAGAATGCCTGACCCTAGATCCTAATTTCTTAGCTGTGCCGTGCTGCATCTCACAGGAACTCCAGGCTCAGACTCAGAAACCCACCCATCCAGTTTGTGTGCAACCACTTCTCCCAAGTTCTACTTCCTTATGCATGGGCTGAGGTGAGGAAACGTTCTCTGTATAGCCCAGGCTCCAGTGAGGGGAAAGATATCAGTTGTCCCAGGGCAAAGCCATGGAAGGGGTGACGGGGTGAATAAAAAAATCTAGAACCTGGTTACTGGGAATTAACTGGATTTCCTTGAGATGGTCTTTTTTTTGGTCTGGGCTTTTCCTCTGTATAATAAGAATATTTTCATTAGGTTTTCCTTTGTCTTTGAAAAGATTTAGTCTATTAACCAAATTGTATTTTTTAACTAATAACTGGTTTCTCATTTTTTATTAATCGATGTCATTTGATTAATAAAAGCTTCTAATCAACCTGGAATATAATTATAGCCACACAGAGCAGCTGCAATTCTATGCAAAAGAAAAAAAAATCAACATTCTAGTTGACCTATACAGCTTTATAAGGGGAAATTGTTTAATTGCTGTGAAGGTTTTTAAAATAGTGAAATAGGCTCATGGACCTCCTAAGAATCTATCCTAAAGAAACGGTTTAAATTACACGAGAAAAAATGTATTTACAAAGATGTTTATTGCATTATTTATGATGACTTAAACAGTAGAAACACACTAAATATTCATTTATAAATAAATTACGGTATGTCTGCGTATTTATATATGGCATATTTTTGCAGCCATTCAAAGTTATATTCAGTCCTAGAGTGGAGAAAGATTTCCTATTCAGGACACTAAACCCAGAAGCCATTAAAGAAAAGCTGACAAATTTGACACCATAAATATTAAAAAGGCTTGTCCTTGAAAGACACCATAAATAAAGTGAAAATACAAGTGACAAACTGAGATAAAATATGCAAGAGAAACAATATTAAACCATGTACTTTTATTTTCCCTGTAAATCATGCTATCTTTCAGCTCCTCTTCTCCAAGGCTAAGCTGTGAGGCTTCTTGCTCAGGAAAAGAAGGGCTGGTTCTGCCTGCAACAGACATGCCCTTGAGAGCCTGAGTCTCAACCCTGACTTCCTTAACCCTGTTAGTAAGACGAGAGGCTCAAATGTCAGCCTTTGTGGAGAAAAGGCAAGGACTGATTTTATCCGCTCACCCTCTAATAAATCCAGGCTCAACCTTGGTGGACTTGATCATAAAAGTCTACACGTGGAGCTATACTATCAAGAAGAAGGCAGGAAATCACACCCCTGTCCACGGCATGCGGTAGGAGGCGCAGCTGTGAGAGACGTGTCCTGTCCAGACCACCCCAGAGTTTTAGAGAGCAAGATTGGAGGAAACACCAAAAGCATTAGAGAGAGTCCTGCCCTTGTTTCCCTTTGGGATGCTGGGATGAGCAGACTCATCAGTACCTGTCCTGTAACAATCTCTGCCTATTGAGTCAGAGACATTTAGCTGTCCAGAGTCTTTCCTGGCATTAATTACCATGAAAGATGCCCAGAATTTCTGGAGTACCCCTGGGGTGGATAAGCTTACTTAAGGGGATGTGACCCTATAGGTGAGGGTGGGTTGGTCCCTTGGGATGGGAGCATAATGGGAGTTCCTTGAGGGGATCAGAGCACCCCTAGGACTTGAAGTGAAGAAGAGTCTATTCAAAGGATCACTTGATTCTGAGGAAGCTAAGAAGGAGCTTCTCAGCTGCTGATGTAAGCAATCAGTGTCAGTGAGATTCGTGCCCTGCAACCAGACCAACGAGAAACATGGCTGCAGAAATCAGAGGTTCCCCAGGGCAGCATGAGGACCTGTGTCAAGAACTTAGGCCTGCTTCTTCACCTTCAGCACAAGACTACCTGAGCCCTGATGACCACACTTCCAAACACCATCTCGGAATATTAGCGGCAGAAGTATGAGTTGGGATAGTGGGTAGGGTAGTTATAGCAAAAAGATCTCAAGTATGGTGGCTTAAAATAGAAGTTGGTTTCTCTCTCAGATAAAAGTCCAGGTGGACAATGGAACTTTTTGGGTTTAGGGACAGAAACTCCTTCTATCTGCTCTTGTCAACATTGGATTTCTTTCTCATGATCTAAGATGCCTGATCTAGTGCCTATCACCATGCTTGGATTACAGCTGGGGGAAAGAAGGAAAACAAGAATTCAAAGCAAATTCCTCTATGTTCCCTTTCAGGGCATGACCTGGAAGTCATGCACCCCGTGTATGCTCACATTCCATTGTCTAGAACTAGGCCACATTGTCACACCCAGTTGCAAGGGAGGCTACAGAAGAGCCTTCACCTGGGCACCCACCCAAATACCCATTTGTCTCATCCAAAGGACATATTCACCCTCCTCCCTATGGAAGACAGGTGTAGAGTTACAGTATCCAGCTCAAAGTTTAGAATCTCTGGGTCCTCTCTGAAAGGTCCACATATGACTCTATGTTTGGTGATCTATAAACAAAAAGAGAAGATAATGTCTCCTACCTCCCATCACTCACATGCTCAGCATGCAGTAGTCGGGGTAAAGACAGGATAATTAATAAGAACTTCCATTCAGGAAAGGGAAGAATGGAAAACACACATTAGTCACTAGTTCACAGAATAACAAAATCCCACTGGGCAGGATTACTAAGACTCCCTTCCCTGGCAGTGGAGTAACTGTTGGCTCTGCTCTCTAGGAGCCTGTCCTTTGGCACTGGAGAGGACAGACTTGTTTTATGGAAGGTTATTTTTTTGTCAGTTTTCCTTCCTGGCCATATCCCAAGTGGGGATTGGGGAGTACATCCTTTGAAGGGGCTTGTGGATTTCACAACCTGCTTCCTCTGGTGCTGTTTGGGGGAGTCCAGGAATTGCTTTAGGAGTCAAAATAATCCCAGGCTATTGCAGGCCATATTTGTGGTTTCTTTGGCAATAAAATTTCCTCCAAGAGTTAGCAGGTTTCCCGTCCATTTGTTTGCCGTTGGTACCATGTGCAAGTAACCACAGTTCACAGCCCTTCTCTAGGTGTGGTTTTTACACTGGAAAATTTTGTTCTTCAATTTACTGGCTTTGACTCTGCTCCTTTGTTCTGGTATCCACTTGTACGTGAATCTTACTGATCCCTTGTGCATGGTCTATTATGCTTTTGTCCTTAGTCCTAATTAGGGAATGGCCTTTATTCTAGGTAAGGTGGGGTCCAAAGTATGGATTTTCTAGAAGTCCTGCATCTCCCAGCACTGGGCCTCTTCTGGCATGCCTACTCGGCTCACAAGCCAACAGTAGGCCACCTTCTTAACCCAGTGGTGTCTCGCTGGCACACATTTAGCCAAGCCCTTGACCAATGGGAGCTGGAGGTCCCAATGTAAAACTCAAGCACCCTCACCCCCAAACAGCTCCTCCTGTCTGTTACTTTGCCCTACAGATTCCAGCCAATTCAGCATCCTCAAGCTCCAGTCTCTGCCTCTTCAGCTCTGTAAGAATGCTATGTTCTGCATAAACTCCATTACCTTGTGCTGCTCAGAAAGTGCCCCCAAGATGAAAGCCAGGGCCAACGTGGAATCCACCTCATTTGTTTCCTTTTTCTCAAGGGTCGCCGTCTGGTACGCCTGTTGTCCAGTGCCTGGAAACAGTTGTCTCAGATATTTTGTCTAGTTTCAGAGTTGTTTATGGGGGTGGTGGTGGGAATCTGGTATCAGTTACTCCCTCAGTGCTATAATCAGAATTCTCTTCCTCTTTCTTTAGTTAGAGAATTTTATTTTGGATACACATAACAGACCAGTCCAGGGTACTGGCCAATTGAGAATATGAGCAGAAATAAAGGAGTATGCCTCTATTTTTCTTTGTTTTCTTTTCCTGCTAGTTGGAATGTTATGGCTGTGATTGCTAGTTGGCTGTGAAAGTCTAGTCTCATAATTAACATATTGAATGCAGAGATCTCAAAAAGAGATGCAAGAATGGGGCAGGAAAAAAATTTTCACAAAATTTAGTGAAAACATCAATCTACAGATCTGAGAATTTCAGTGAACTCACAGGATGAAGAAAAAGAAAAACATACCTAAGCTCACTATGGTCAAACTGCTGCAAACCAAATACAGAATGTTAAAAGTAGCTGGACAAAAGACACATATGGGTGAGGATATGAATGATGGCTGACTTCTTATGAAAAACAAGGCAGGCCAACAGACAATGGAAAAACGTCTTTCGGGCGGCACCTGTGGCTCAAAGGAGTAGGGCGCCAGCCCCATATGCTGGAGATGGTGGCTTCAAAGCCAGCCCTGGCCAAAAACTGAAAAAAAAAAAAAAAAAGTCTTTAAAATGCTGGAAGAAAAAATAGACCACCTGCAATTTTATATTCTGTGAAAATACACCTTAAAAATAAAGGCATTTAAAATAAATGATAGCTGAGAAAGTTAATTAATTGCCAACATAACTACAGAAAAAGAACTAAGCTAAGGCTGGGCGCAGTGGCTCACGCCTGTAATCCTAGTACTCTGGGAGGCCTAGGTGGGTGGATTGCTTGAGCTCATGAGTCGGTGACCAGCCTGAGCAAAAAAGAAGACCCCCGTATCTACTAAAAATAGAAAAATTGAGGCAGGAGGAGGGCTTGAACTCAGGAATTAGAGGTTGCTGTGAGCTATGACTCCATGGCACTCTACCCAGGGCAAGAGCTTGAGACTCTGTTTCAAAAAAAAAAGAAAAAAAAAGAACTAAGCTGGACATTGTAGCTCATACCACTCTGAGAGGCAGAGCTGGGAGCAATCACTTGAGGCCAGGAGTTCACTTGAGACCAGCCTAAGCAAGAGTGAGCCCCCAGTCTCTGCAAAAAATAGAAAAATTAGCCAGGCATGATGGTGAGCACCTGTAATTCCAGCTATAGGAGAGGCTAAAGCAGGAGAATAGCTTGAGACCAGAAATTTGAGATTGCTATGAGCCACGATGATACCACTGCCTTCTAGCCTGGGTGACAGAGTGAGACGCTATCTCAAAAAAAAAAAAAAAAAAAGTGAAAAATATTTAATTAACTCAAAAGGAAGCAGGAAAAGAGGAACAAAAAAAAGATGAGACAAAAAGAAAACAAAACAAAATGGTAAACTTAAGCCTTACCATAAAAAGTATTATATTATAATAAGGCATGAGACTAAATATTTCAATTAAAAGGTAAAGAATGTTAAGCTTAATTCTAAAAATTCAATCAGGTATATGCTATCTACAAAGATGAACTTTAGAGAAATAGACACTAAATAGAAATTTAGAAAAAGGGAAAACATAAATCAAATGCACATTACATATAAAAATCATTTTTAAAAGCTAGTGTACCTATGTTGATGTCAAAGTGGCAGGAAGTATAAGAGAAAAATCAAAATGATAAAAGGGCATTTGGTCAGGAAGATGTAAATATCCTAAATATGTATGTGCTAATTAACAGAACTTCAAAATATATGAAGCAATGGCCTCATCCATAGCTCAGTGGGTAGGGCGCTGGCCACATATGCGGAGGCTGGCGAGTTCAAACCGAGCCCAGGCTGGCTAAAGCAACAATGACAACTGCAACAACAAAAAAATAGCCGGGCATTGTGGCAGGCGCCTGGGGTCCCAGCTACTTGGGAAGCTGAGGCAAAGAGAATTGCTTAAGCCCAAGAGTTTGAGGTTGCTGTGAACTGTGTTGCGATGGCACTCTACTCAAGGTGACAGCTTGAGTCTCTGTCTCAAAAAATATATATATACACATATGAAGCAAGAATTAACAAAAATTGAAAGGAGAAATAGACAAATCCACGATAACATCTGTAACTGATAAGAAAAGTATACAAAAAAATCAGCAAGGATATAGATTTGAACAACACTACCCACATGACCTAAGTGACATTTATAGAACAATATGTCCACCGATGGTTCCCAGGATAGACCATATGCTGAAGCATAACATGTCTCAGCACATTTTGGACGACTGAAATTTCCCAGGGTACATTCTCTGCCTAAAACAAAATTAAATCAGAAATCAGTAGAAATAAGAGAGTCAGAAAATTCCCACATAGTTGGAAGCTAAACAAGATGTTCCTTTTTCTTTTCTTTTTCTTTCTTTCTTTCTTTTTTTTTTTTTTTGAGACAGTCTCACTTTGTCACCCTCAGTAGAGTGCTATGGTATCATAGCTCACCTCAAATTCCTGGCTCAAGCGATCCTCTGGAGTAACTGGGACTACAGACACCCACCACAATGCCTCGCTATTTTTTAGAGATGGGATCTCACTCTTGCTCAGGCTGGTCTCGACTCCTAAGCTCAGGCAATCCACCCGCCTTGGTCTCCCAGAGTGCTAGGAGTACAGGCACTAGCCACCGCACCCAGCTAAACAAGATGTTTCTAAATAAATTATGGATCACAGAAGAAATCACAAGAGAAATTAGAAAATATTTAAAGGTGAATGATAATGAAAATATAAAACAACAAATTTTGTGAAATGCACCCAAGCAGCTGTTAGAGGAAAGTTTGTAGGTTTAAATGCTTATGGTCAAAAAAGAAACAATGGTTTAAAATCAATCATCTAAATTTCCACAGTAAGAAATAATAAAGATACAGGTAAAGATCAGTAATATAGACTATAGTCAAATCATAGAGGAAGTGGACAAAGCCAAAAGTAGGTTCTGTGAAGAGATTAATGAAAGGGATCAATCTTTTAACTTACCAAATTAAGAGAGAGAGAGAAAGATACAAACCTCTACTCTAGAGGGAGGAGGAGAAAGAGAGAGAGAGAAACCACAGGTTATTAATTTCAGGAACAAGAGAGGGAGACTTTATTTATTTTATTTACTTATTTATTTATTTATTTTTTGTAGTTTGGCCGAGGTTGGGTTTGAACCCGCCACCTTCAGTATATGGGGCTGGCGCCCTACTCGCTGAGCCACAGGTGCTGCCCTATTTTACTTATTTTTTTGAGACAGAGCCTCAAGCTGTTGCCCTGGGTAGAGTTCTGTGGCATCACAGCTTATAGCAACCTCCAACTCCTGGGCTTAAGCGATTCTCTTGCCTCAGCTTCCCAAGTAGCTGGGACTACAGGCGCCTGCCACCACGCCCGGCTATTTTTTGGTTGTAGTTGTCATTGTTTGGCAGACCTAGGCTGGATTCGAACCCGCCAGCTCTGGTGTATGTGGTTGGTGCCTTAGCCTCTTGAGCTACTAGCGCCGAGCCAGGAGACTTTAAGTCTCACCTTTATTAATGGGAGGGATATGGAACAACCAGAACTATGATAACTTATTAATAGTGCCTTTGTAAAATGGTACAATACTCTGGAAATTTTTTTGCAATTTCTTATGTAAAGACAAACATATACCTAGTTTATGATCCAAGTGCAGTAGGCAGAATAATATCCCTTTAAAGTTGTCCAAATCCTAATCCCTGGAACCTGTGACTATGTTATATTCTGTGGCAAAAGTGATTTTGCAAATGCAATCAAATTAAGGACCTTAAAATTGGGGTATTATTTTGGTTTATCCAGGTGGACTCACTGTACTTGCAAGGGTCTTTAAAAGTGCAAGAGGGAGGCAGAAAGAACAGCAGGCTGGAGTGATGTACCGTGAGAAGGGTGCCACCTGCTGTTGCTGGCTTTAAAGGTAGAGGAAGGGGTCACGACCCAAGGCATGTGCACCACCCCTGGCAAGGGAGAGGATTCAGCCCTACAGCTTCTAGGAAGGAACACAACCCTAAGGGACACTTTGGTTTTAGCCTAGGGAGATCTGTGTTGGACTTGTGACCTTCTGCTGCTACGAGGTGGAGCCTACATTTAAACTCAGGCAGTCTAACTCTAGAGCAGGTGATTGTCTACTCAAAACTGCAGTCACTTAAAGATTGCGTAATCTTCTAAATGTTTGGATCAGCCTAATTTTATTTAACCATTTTCATATCATTAGACATTTAAATTATACACTGATTGGGGCTTTGCAAATTTAATGCGCTTTGCAAATTTAATGCACTTTGCAAATTTAAATGCCGAACATCTTAAAGTTATTCTCCTTCCCCACCCATGTTATGGATTGATTCCTAGGATTCCTTAGTTTTTAAAGTTTCTAAATTAGGCTGATAAAGTCTGTTTCCTCTCTGAATTACATATCGCATATAAATGACCTCATTATTGACAAGACATTTATCACTCGATGTTAAGTGTTTTGGTTCAGCTCTCTCGGTTTGCAAATTATTCCCTATAAAATATTAATCTGCTCTTGTTGATGTTTGAACCCTGAAGATAACTTGTGTAGACAGACACAAGTTCCTCATCTTATGCAACAGAGGAAACAGAATTTTTTATTGGAAAAGAATCTCACAGTTTATCTGATCCAATTCCATAGCTGATGGAGAAAGATAGTTCTAAAAACAGCTGAGCCAAAATAGAAATTTTATAAATTGAATCACATTTTTTACTTACAAGCAAGCTTTTCCTCAAAGAGAGTCTATGATAAATTCGTCAGTAAGTGAAAATTTAGCTTGTGAACAATTAACAACCATTAAAGTCAAGATGCAGAAAAGGACCAACTGCAAGCTTTCAAATTGGACCTCAGCCTTTGAAGTGATTCGGCTGTTACAAAATCATAGTGAGCATTTATGGGGTGTTTAACTGCACATCAAACACCATGGTCAGCACTTTATAGACTTCTTCTCATTTAATCCTTACAGCAAAGCTATCATGTCTGTATTGTTAATATCCCTCTTGTACAAATGAGGAAATGAGCTTGGGGGATTAAATAAGGATGCATTACTTTTTAAGAGCAGAGAACACTCCCCCCCAAATGAGATTTCTGTCTTAGATTCTTTGTGCAATAGGGTTGGAGATGGAGTGGGGAAGTCCACTCCATTTCCCTAAAAAAAAAAAGAAAAAATACTAAAATTCTCTCAGTTTCTCAGGTTAAAAAAAAAAAAGGATAGAAAACTATCTAGTATAGTGAAAATCTGGCTTTTCTTGAAAGCTGAGATTGGAAGGGAGGTGTGATTGATTGATGGATGACCTTTCCAGGAGGGGAGGCCACCAAGAGGTCTATTGTAGAGGTTCCCTTGTATGTCACTGGGTCCTTCTCTGTTTCAAAGCCCTCCCACCACGCCCCCTGGGATCCCTTCCTTCTTCCTTTCTTCCCTCCTCCCACACCTCCTGCCAAGGCCTCTTCCCAGGCCCAGACCTCCCTGCCTGCCTCAGTCCTTCCCTGTCATTCAAGCCACAACCCTGTGGAAGCTTCTTGAATTCAGAAAGGAGAGGCTGACTTCTAACAGGTTCTACTTATATAAACGAGCAATTCCTCCCCAGAGCCCAACCCTTATTATCCCAAGGAGCACAGTGCCCGTCGTTCCTCACGGGCCGCAGAGGTGCCCCGCATGGGCTGTGGACTCATCTGAGGGGTGTCCTTTAGGCTCAGTAGCACAGAAGCCTGAGTGCTCACTCTGGGCAGTGGGGGGAAGGGAGGCTGCTCCAGGGATAAGGAGCTGTGGTGTCTTTCCAGTCCTGTGGGCACTTCATAGAGCTGAGAACAGCCAGACATTTATCTTATTCCCCCTCACTTACATGGAAACTGAACCAACAGAAAGCTCAAGGCTCTCTGTTAGGACCAAAAATCCAACTGTTAGTGAGATTAAGTCAAAATCCAAATCATTTGGCTTGAAAGATCCTGAGTTCAGGTCCAGCCTCTCTGGCCAGTGGTGTAACCTGCAACAAGTCCGTTAAGTCTCTGAGCCTTTTTTTTCTTTTTTCTTTTTTTTGGAAACAGAGTGTTTTACTCTGTCACTCTGGGTAGAGTGCCCAGAGCATCATAGTTCACAGCAACCTCAAACTCTTGGGCTTAGATGATCCTCTTGCCTTAGTCTCCTGAGTAGCTGAGACTATAGGTGTGCACCACCACACCCAGCTTTGTCTATTTTTAGTAGAGACAGGTCTCACTCTTGCTCAGGCTGGTCTCCAACTTTTGAACTCAGGTGATCCTCCTGCCTTGGCCTCCCAGAGTGCTAGAATTACAGGCATGAGCCACAGAACCTAGCCTCTGAACCTGTCTTTTGATGACATGAGGATGATAATATCAACTTTTCAAGATTGTTTTGAAGCTTCACTACAAACATTTCTACCTGAGGGTGCTTTGAAACCCCTAAAATCCTTACTGTGATATACTAGATTCTTTTTTTTTTTTTTAAGAGACAGAGTCTCACTTTGTCACCCTTGATAGAGTGCCGTGACATCAGAGCTTACAGCAACCTCCAGCTCTTGGGCTTAGGCGATTCTCTTGCCTCAGCATCCCGAGTAGCTGGGAGTACAGGTGCCCGCCACAACGCCCGGCTATTTTTTGTTGCAGTTTGGCCGGGGCCAGGTTTGAACGTGTCACCCTCGGTATATGGAGCTGACGCCCTACTCACTGAGCCACAGGCACCACCCCAATATAATATATCCTTAAACAAAAAAGAAAGTAGAAAACAACCTCCCTCGACCCCCTCAATCCAGGATTAGTCAAGCTTTTCAACCTACTCTCGGATGTACCAGGAGGCTTCTTCTCTCAGTCTATCCAGAATAGATGTGGATTCTTTCTCCCCCTCTCCCCAGTTCCTGAAGTTTCCATGACAAGGGAAAGAGAAACAGGGCTTCTCTCTCCTGGAGTTTCTGCACAGGTGAACCCTTTAGCGCCAAAGAACGTATCTGTTCCGCCATCGCCCCCTGGCGGTAACTCCTATGAAGCTCTTGGGTTTCCCTGGCAGCAGAGTAGGTTGGACTTTCAGAGGAGGAAGTACCAGGATGGAGTCTGGTACGGAGATAGCCAGCTATGGGGTCCATGTGTGACCTCCATCTCTGCCCCATGGCCATGTGCCCATCATGCTGGCGGCAGGGTGTCCAATGTGTCCCTTTCATAGTGGGTGCTCTCTCGCTGGTGTTAACATGTGCTACAAAGACCTTCACCCTTTGGCCCACTTGGAATGTCCATCATATACCCAGACCTCCTGGTCTTCATTTTCCAAGCTCTTTCCTTCTACACCCCTGCCCAGTCATCAACCAAGCCATTAGCCGCTGCCTGAGAGTGGTGCATATTTTAACTTCGGGGGTACTTCTGTCCACACAAAGAGGATGATCAGATGCAGCATCTGACGCTGCCTATTTACGGGCGGACTTTCTCCATGTCTTGTCAAGGCTCCCCCTGAGTGAGGCTGCCGTGCACATACACAAGAAGCGGACCGTCTGTGCCCCACGCCCAGGCTTTCCCGTCCTCCTTCTGCGGGTGGGGCAGGAACCCCTATAGTTCATGTTCAGTCCTGGGGTACTGTGTCCATCCCACGGTGTGCTGCTGCTGGGCTGCGGGGCTGCTTGACCTTAGTGTGGCAGGTCTGATGAGACCCAGCTCAGGATAGGCAGTTCTGCTGCATGGTCACTTGGTAACCCTTGAAAATTTTTAATTTTCTTTTTCTTTTCTTTTCTTTTTTTTTTGGCACACAGTTCTCTGCCGTAGATGGCATGACCTTACTAGAGAATCTCAGTGGTCTATCTGTGAATCGACCCCTTGGAACTTGCCCTAGGCAGCTGAGCCTTCAGCACCAAAATCTCTGCTGGGTCAGATGGCTCAGATGACAGGGCTGCATCTCTGGGTGACACAGAGCCACCTGGAGACATCAAGATAGGGCAGCCTGAGCAGGGGGCTCCCTTTCCTTCTCAGGTAATGCTCCTGTGAATGCAAACTGAATATATTAATGAGAGAAAGAAAGAAAAAAGAAGAAAGTGAAGTTGCCCTTTGCTGGATTCTCTTGCATTGTTTTGTGTCTTTTAATGTAGATATCACTGTGAGTTCCTCCAGGGAAGAGTTAGAATCCCAGCTCCTCCAGCTACCAGCCATGAGATCCTGGGCAAGCCACTTCCCTTCTCTGAGCCCTGACCACCACCTCTGCAAAATGGGGCTAATATCTCCATAATACCTAATATCTGGAAGCACTGAGAGAGACCGCACACGAGGCCCTGGACAGTGTCCGCACTCAGCCAGCACACCGTACATGCTGGACAGCATTCTTCTCCCCTGCGACCTTCTGACAAGATCCCCCACCCCAACCTCAGTAAATCTGTGCTAATGTGTCAGTGGGTATGGATGAGTTCATATAACCCTTGGATAACATGTGCTTAACATATGTGCATTTTAATAGGGCTCTTTACAGTGACTGTAATGATGTGTGGATTGTCTGGGGGCCAGGGGCTTGTTCTCTCAAGTTGTAAACTCACCACTGCTCGGCTCCACGTTCTCAGAGTCTCCGCCCTCCCTACCCCACAGCCCAGGGTCTGCCCACAGCTGGCTCCTGTGCTCAAAGCTCGGGCTACACGGTGCGAGTATTGGTTTACGGGGTGTATGCATGTGCACGTGTGTTGTTTGTGTGACGTGAGTGTGGGTGTTGCTTGTGTGTTTGTATGAATGTGTTACGTGGTGTATGTCTATATGTCGTGTGCTGTATGTATTTGTGTATCCTTTAAAATCCCCAGAACTGACCATGCCTGAGTGCCACCTCCTAACCCTGCTCCTCTGCCCCCAGTGAGGCAGTGGGCAGCCCCTGTGTCCTGCCAGATCTTTGCATCTCAGCCTCTAGCCTAGGGCGTGGTGCTAAAAGGTGCTCAGTGCCAGTCGCTCCTACTTCGCTGATTGAACGGAAACAAGCCGTGGTGGAATGGTCTTTTCAGGACGGTGCTGTAGTGCCCTCTAGTGGGTTTTCTCTGAACCTCTCAGGTGTGAGGGTCCTCTGGTCCTTGAGCCGTGAGGCTCAGAAAGGAGCCCGCCTGCCGCTTGGCCTTGGCCTTGCAGAGAGCGGGGAACAGGGAGCAGCCGAGAATGTAGGGGTGAGGCTGGGGTCAGACTGAGAAGAGGTCCCCAGACCTCTCCTTCTCATCATCCTTTTCTTATAAGGCAGAAACGCCTCAACAGATGTGCTGAAAAGGAAGGAAAGAATGAATGTTTGTATGTCAGGCACTCTTGTAAGTAATTTGTTGAAATGGAGTAAGGAAATAAGGTAGGAGATAAGAAAAAAAATTGGTAAATCCACCAAGTCAGGAATGGGAAACAACCAGGGAACAGCAACCACCAGGAAATATAATCAAAGGAAGAGACAGGTATCATGTCAGTGATCTTGGTGATTAGGAATAAACTATCCATTGTCTTCATGCGAATTTTTAAATTTAGCTACTTCTTTTGTGTGTGTGTGTGTGTGTGGGTAGACACAGAGTCTCACTTTATCACCCTTGGTAGAGTGCTGTGGCGTCACAGCTCACAGCGACCTCCAACTCCCAGGCTTAGGCGATTCTCTTGCCTCAGCCTCCCAAGTAGCTGGGACCACAGGCGCCTGCCACAAGGCCCGGCTACTTTTATTTTTTGCAGTTCGGCTGTGGCTGGGCTTGTACCTGCTATCCTAGGTATATGGGGCCGGCGCTCTACTCGCTGAGCCACAGGCGCCACCCTAAATTTAGCTACTTCTTGTTAATAATAAATGTCTGGCCACAGTGGCTCATGCCTGTAATCTCACACTTTGGGAGGCTGAAGCCAGGAGTTTGGAACTAACCTAGGCAACATAGTCTAAGATTCTGTTTCTACAGCTCGGTGCCTGTAGCTCAAGTGGCTAAGGCACCAGCCACATACACCAAAGCTGGTGGGTTCGAATCCAGCCTGGGCCCGCCAAACAAATGCAACTACAACCAAAAAATAGGCAAGCACTGTGGCAGGCTCCTGTTGTCCCAGCTACTTGGGAGGCCGAGGCAAGAGAATCGCTTAAGTCCAGGAGTTGGAAGTTGCTGTTAGCTGTGATGCCATGGCACTCTACCCAGGGTGACAGCTTGAGGCTCTGTCTCAAAGAAAAAAAAAAGATTCTGTTTCTACAATAAAATAAAATAAAATACATTAGCCAGGCATGGTGACATGTGCTGAGTGCCCCAGCTACTCGGGAGGTTGAGGTGAAAAGTGCTTGAGTCCAGGGGTTTGAGGCTGCAGTGAGCTGTGATCACTGCATAAGGAGTGAGCACACCAGCCCAGGGGACAGAACGAGAACCCCTCTCAAAAAATCAAAAAAAAATTTGTTCCTAAAACAAGATGACACATAAAGGCCAAAATTCCCACATCCACATCTAATACATTAGCATATCTTCTTGGCTCTGGGTCCCAAACACATCCCCATCTATCTCCACTGCTGGTACGACTGTCCAAGTACCCCAGTCACTTTTCAACCCTCCTCTGGGTTCCGTTCTTACTGCTCTACAATCCAGATTCCATACAGGACCAGAATGTTCTTGTGGAACCATATATCAAATCACATTGCTACCCCCTTGTTTAATAATGCTTAATTTGTCCCTCATTTCACTTGAAAAAAGAAATCCAAACTCCTTTCTGTGGCCTCCAAGACCCTATGAGTGAGGCAAAAGAATGATGCCACTCAAGAGAGTGGGACCAGGGCCAAATGATAGTGGTTACAGAGCATGAATTTTGACCTAAGGAAGCAGGAAATTTCTAATAATCAAGACCATTCAGACTGACTGTCCAGTGAGGAGGAAAGTCCCTATATGGAGAGCACAGAGCTGAGGGTTTCTGCGGGGGGTAGGCTGGAGGCCAGTGTAGAAGATCTCCCTCCTTTTTGCCTTTCTGAAGAAGATTCTATAACTCTAGGAGTAGGAAATGTGAGAAGGACACACCCATTTTAATGATGATGGAGAGACCAACAAATAGTCTGAAGATGGGCTGTCACCCTTTAGGAAGCATCGGCCTCTGCTTTGTCTTGAATACTTCTTTCAACAGGGAGCTCAGCACCTGTAGGCAGCACTTTCTTTTGGTTAACACTTTAAATTTGGGGCAGGACAAGTCTGTCTGCTTCCCTGAAACTTCCTCTTCTCAGCGTCAGCTCTTCCCTCTTGCAGAGCTCTGAGCACTCTTCCAAAAGTGTGCCAGAGACCGTGCTGCATATTGGGAACACAGACGTGAAAAGTGCAAAACTCTGCTGTCAAGAAATTCATAGACTAGAGGGAGCTGGAGCACCGTAAGGACAACTGGACTGGTGGGTGTCTGTCGCAAAGGGCAGGGCATGCGGGAACTGGAGTGCAGGAAACCTCAACCCTGACTAGGCATCGCTGCCATCAGGGATCTCTGAAAAATACCACGCATATGTGGCCATGTGTACCCAGAGATTTGGAGGGCAAGGCCCAGGCTTTGGTGCTTTGTAAAAGTTCCCCAGGTAGTCCTAAGGTGACTAAGGTTGTGGACCCCTGGCTTAGTTGGGAAGTGCTTCATCTTTGAGACACCTGGATTAGAATCCAAGTTCTGCCACTGGACAGCTGAGTGACCATGGCACTCGGTCCTGTGAATGGGAAGAAGAAACAGGAAGGAGGACGGGAGAGCAAGAAAGAGGAGAGATGGTTTGAGCGGTGCTCCTGGCTAGAGAATGGGAGAGTGGCGAAGCAGGGGGTGGTGTGGAGGGCCACATCCCAGGCCACCTGTACATTCGTGGGCACCCACTCAGTTCAGTTTTCATTTCCAAAGCGCCTGCTGTCAGGGTTTATTGCAGGAGGAACCAAGGTCATACATACATGTAAGGAATGACGCAAATCCTTTCAAAGCCCTGTGGAAGGATTTTCACAGGCACCCTGTGTGGTAGGTCCTGTGAGTGCCCCTGTTATGGAGAAGGGTGAGGTTAAGTAGGATGTCTAGGGCCGTCTGAGGCAAGGGCTGGAGTGGAATTAGAACATGACCGTGTCATGCAAAAGCCTAGAACGAGTCTTGCATACCCACCCCAGCTTAAAAATACAGTAGCAGAGGCAGATGAAGCTGCTGTATTCCTCTCCTAATCCTTGTCACCTCTCTCCCTTTCAGTGCGGTCCTGAATTGGGTGTTGCTTGCTTTCTTGCGTGTTTACATACCTTTGCCACGTACACAGGATCCGTAAGCAGGGCACCGCATCCATGGCATATTCTGACCCTTTATAGACAGCGTCATGGCAAAGAAATCCTCCTCCTGCATCTTGCTTTTTTCCTCTTAAAATTGTTTTTGGTATTTGTGCATGTGAATAGATTTATCTCTAATTCATATATTGTTACTCGTTTTTAAAATCCATGATGCTGTCGACAGGCCTTCAGGTCGCTCCCAGTTTTTTACTAGTATAGATAATGGTGCTGCAAACATTTTCATTCGGTGTCCTGCACGTGCGTGAGAGCTTCACGAGGGCGTGCACTGGGGGTGGAGTTACTCAGAGGGTATTTCGCTGTCCCCTTCTGCTCTACGGCTTACCCTGTGCCAGCACTGTGCCAGCTTCTGTTGCCCTGTGGCCTCGCCCACACTCGACATAGCCAGATTTCACATGTACAAGACTGTATTCTCTACACTGTGCTTAATGGCCTTTTGTGACAGAAACAATGGAAGAACAGTTTCACCGCGAGCCACCTCTAGACTATGTTCTTGGCTATGACATTCTCAGCAAAGTCTGAATGGCGGTCACGCAGGCAAGCTGGGCCACTGTTAATTCAGAACATCCTGTTACAAAACATGGAGTGAAAGACAGAAAGCTAAAGAGGCACTGGGAAAGGCTTACTGGCCCCCTCCACCAACAATCTGCTTCAAGGCATCATCCCTTTTTGTCTTGACCTTTTCGTTTGAGAAAATAAGTAGACAGGACAAATCCTTGGGTTTTTCCGGGGTGGTCCCAGTGCCTGCCAGTTGTCCCAATGTAATTATTAATAGCACCTCTTTTGACTTTTCAAAGTGTTTGAAAGATAATTTATATGGTCACTCACTAGAAGAGGGTGGTAATTGAGACCAATTTCCTAACCACAGATACTCTGCTATGGTCAATGTGGATATGATAGAAAACCAGAGAGAGCCTATGATTTGTGCAAATTGCAGGGGGAGAATCACAATTGTTTCTACAACAGCAGAGTTTAAGAGGGAAGTAGGAGCCCTTGGGGCCTTTCAGAGAAGAAGCCTAGTGCAGCTCAGAAGCTCTTTCCCAAGAAGGTCCTGCCACAGCATTGTGGAGTTCTGGCCGTGCTTCTTGGTCACTGCCCATGGGACAGCCATCTCCCAGGCAGGTGGTGTTGGCCAGCCTGGCAGCTGTTCCCCCTCCCAGTCTCCTCAAGATTAGAATCTGTTCCAGGCCACCAGACAGAGCTCCCTGCCAGCACTTTCACTAGAACAGTTCCTGGATGTGTTTTGGGAGTCGTGGCCAAGCTCTTGTGACAACACCTCCTAGAATAACAAAGGGATCCTTTGTGGGCAACCGGCTCCAGCTAACAGCTTGTGTGGCTGGACTCCCTCTGGCATGTTCTTTTCTAGACAACCCCCCCATTCTCATTTACTCAGTTCAAGACAATCTGGGATCCTGTAAAGATAATTAGGCCATTTGATCAACCTGAAGAGGTAGGTCAGCGTGGCCTTTTAATGTCAAAACTTCCGGAGGAAATGACAGGACACAATGGGAGATCCCTTGGGGAGACAGCACAGGGTGTCGGCATCCAGTGGTTCCCTTCCAAGCATTGTGCCACCTCCCAGTGAAGGCCTTCAGCTCAGGAGCGTGCTCATGTGACGAGGGCTTATCCTGAGAAATAAGTCCACAGAGGATTTCCAACTGAGCAGCTTTAGAAACCCAGACATTTATTTGAAATTTATTTACTGAGGATTACCTCTGTCAGTGGAGTCTCGAGACTCTGGGGGTTACCACCTCTGTGAAGTCTTGTTGAGCAGCCCCACGGAGCTCCATGAAGGTAGCCCAGAAATGGCAGTTGCACCCTCTTGCTCTTGTGCCTCCTTCAGCACCCACTGTAAGTGTGAGTGTGAGTGTGTGTGTATGCACACATATACAAATGTCTGTCACAGCAGTTATTCCCCCAGGGGTAGTGACACTACCTTACTATTTTCCATATTCTTCTTTATGACTCAGAGATGAATAAAAGTTTGTTAAATGAAGAAATGAGTGGACCTTGTACCTGAGCGAGCCAGTCCAGAAGCAGGCTGGCTAGAGGCATTCAGATGATATTGTCGTGTCTCTTTCTGCCTTCTGCATTCTTCTGTTTCCTTTTCTGTTACTTCAGAAGGACTGTCTACATGTTTGGGGCCACCCCCAACCATGCAGACATGGCCACCTGCAACTGCCAGCCGACAGAATTTCAGCTCTGGAAATGAAGGCAGCTCCGTGGTCTCTCCCCTGTCTCTTGATCAACCCTGTGGCCATGGGATGGGACACAATGACTAGAGGGTCCACTAGAAGGACATGATTGGAGGCAGGAAGCAGCAGTTTCTAAAGTCAGGGGAATGTGGTGGCTCAAAAGAGACAAAAACAACAGGTATCCAGAACATAGGCGTTGACCCTTGAGGAGTTCCTGAGGACAGATTCTGACCTGGACACAGGATGGTTCCTATGGGAGGGATGATTCTGAAACCTCTAATAACGACAGGTTGGGGACCCTCAGCTGGGCTAGGTTTCAACTAAGACCATCCCCTCTGAAAGAAAGGTAAATGATTGATTTTGCAGACTCTGAACATTAGTCAACAGCAAATTTCTGTTTATTGAGGCCCTAATAAGTGCCAGACACTGTGCAGGGGCAGAAGAGTCAGTGGTCAGCAATCCAGACATGGTCCCTGCCCAGATACTGGATTCCCATGGCCACTAAATGGCCCCTCTGAGCTGCACCTCCCATCAGTCCTGGAACTGCCCTCAATATCCAAGTCCCAAGAGAAAGGCTCTGACCAGTCTAACTCTGGCCGATGCCTAGCCCCACGACTGGGGACAGGCCCTGTGACTGGCAGCCCCACCATGCAGAGCTGGGGAGGGCAGTCACCCAAAGGAAGGGTGAGAAGGAAGGAAGGATATTGTGGGCAGGCAAAACCGACAGCCTTAGGGACCTGTTAGCTAGTAGCACGCAGGTGCTATTATTTCGCTTTGTTTTCCAGTTGAGGAAACAGGCTTACAGAGGTGGCGTGACTTGTTTGAGGTCACTCTGACAGTGAGTGACAGGACGTAAGCTCAACTTGCTTGATCGCAGAGCCTGCATTCTTAATCTCTGTATTTTTCCCCCACCTGGCCACGGACGGGAGACTTGGGGACAATGCACTTGATCATAAATAACTAAGAGTTTGAGGCCTAGTTAGAAGGTAATTTCCGTCAAACAGATAAGCGAGGAAGGACTGACCTACAGGCAGCAGCTAAAACGTGAGAAGGACACGAATGACTAGATGCCAAGAGGCATGAAGAGAAACATTAAGTAGCTAAGCTCTGTCGTGACTGAGAGCAAACAGGATGTGTGGAGGGAAGAAAGACAAGCATCTAGACACATCAGGGTTCTGGTTTGGGTGCTGGGTGGATGGATCTGTCCTGAGATGTGGGACCCAGAAGGAGAAAGTAGTGGGGAGAGGGGCAGGATGGAGATGAGTATAGTTTTGGACATGCTGAGTTCGAGATGCATGAAGGGCACCCACCTGGAGATGCCCAGGAGCTAGTGGGTACATGGGGTCTGGGCACAGGAAGGAGCCATAGGGGTAGCAAGAGTCCCCAAGGTCTTTGTGTAGACTGGCAAAGGCTGAGCATTGCAGCATTTAGGAGCAGGTAAGCTCAGAACACTTTCTGGCCTTAGAAATTTTGTTGAGAATAGATTCCACCTGCCTCTTCCTGCCCTGCCCACTCTCCCCAGCTTTCCTTGCCCAGGAAGTCATTTCAAGCATTTCGATGTCCACAGCAGCTCCTCAGCATAGCCTGGCCTCCCAAACACACTTTTATAACCTTCCACAATTTCCCTGCATAGCACTTACTACATTGTAATAACTTAATCATACTGGTAATTATAGTCCCTCTAGCCTGTAAGCCCCATGGAGGCAGGGACCAGGCTTACCTTGCTCATGGTTCCATCCCTGTAGGAGATGGAGAAACGCCCCTGCCCGGTCTCCCCCTTGCCCCGCCTCACCCAGGGATGCTGAGTTACTTGGTTGGTTTTTAAGGCGCAGACAGGGTCAGAGTCACAGTGCACTGAAACTCTCCCACGTTTCTGTGGTCCTTCTCCAGCTTCCTTGCTCAGTGTCACTGGGTCAGTAAGACAACATGGGCTTTCTCCTGTCTTCCCACAGAACGCCAGGGCACTTGGCAGGCTCCTCGTTTGGGTCTGCAGCCCTGCAAAGGCTCTGGTCTCCATGCTTCTGGGGAATCATGCACTGGCCCCAGCTCCCAATGAAGTGGCACTTCGGCTTCTCATTTATTTTTACTTTCAACGTCTTGGGAATTTATAGAAAGAGGGATGACTGGAGGCAAGATTTGACCACACCTGGGTCTTCCTGTCAAATTCTATCAAACAGACTCCCCTCCTTATTTAACTCCTACTCAGCGAATAAAGGGAAGAAGGAGGGGAGGGTACACAAACCAGAGCTTGCTTCTGCCCTGCGGTCATGACCATTATGAGAACTTGTCCCTGGAAGGATCTTGTCTTAGACTGGTCAAACGCAATACAGATCCAGGACTTTGCTTTCTGGGCTCCGAGTGCCAGATGACAGGCCATGTTATGACAGTTCCTAGCGTCATCCAAGCAGTGGTGTGAAGCTCTGTAACCTGAGTGCAGCCAGAGGGTCTGTGAGTCTGTGAGATACTTGGCATATTTTTTTGGCCAGGAGTAGCCTCCAGATCTAATAAAAGATCTCTAACGTCTCTCAAACTGTTGGCATGCTAGCATTCATCACAGATAGCTTGATCACAAATAGCTAAGAGTTTGGGGCCTAGTTAGATGGTAATTTCAGGGTAAAAACCCTATAAGCTGGTGGCACATCTCATTTTATAAAAGGGGCCACTGAAGCTGAAAGAAATGTTGTCACTTGGCAGAGCACCCACCATGAGTAATAATAATAATGATTAATCCATAACAGCACATGGCACTACCATTTATTGAAGATGTGCTAGGTACTCCATTCAGGCTTTCAATGTGTCTCTCTCATTTAATCCTTACAACTTTCCCAGTTCTCTGGGAAACTGAAAATTGGAGATTTAGCGCCTTGTTGGAGAGAGGTCACGAAGCTTATGAGAGATCGGGTCAGGTTTCTAACCCAAGCCTGTCTCTAAAAGCCTGGCCTCCTTTTACAGTGCTGTTCTCCCAGTAACAGGGAGCACAGCCAGGATCCAGAGACCACCGGCAGGGAGCCAGACAGGTCTGACCAAATGCCTTCTGAAGAAAAAGGCTGTTAGGCCTGGCCCCAAGGTGGAAAACAGGGAGAAGAAATTGCCTCACTAGGACTATGTGTGCAGATTTTGTGTCCAGTCTAGCAGTGCTGGGAAGGAAGCCCGAGGGTGCAATTGGTCAGACCCCGCACTTGGGCAGAGCAGGAGAACTGGGGACAAGAGAGAAGCGGCATTTGGGTAACCGTTCCCTACTCAGGCAGGTGCAAAAGGTCCTCTGCTGCCAGAGACACAAGCAGGGCCTGGCAAAAGCTGAAGTTCTGTAGCGGAATGGAGAGCCCCCAAGGAACCTCCTTCGGCCCGGAGAACTTGAAGGTCCTACTGACTCTGGGGGTTCTGAGAAGACCTTTCTGGAGATCCTTCTACATCAGCAGTGGGAGGAGGGAGGGGAAGGAAATATTGAGCTAAGATTTTCCTAAAAGGGTTGGTTTTATAAAGCAATGTGACTGGCTTATGCCTCTGCTTGAACACTTAAAACCCATCTGAGACTTCCTATCTCCCTCAGGCTAAACTCCTTAAAACAGCTAATAAAACCCTTTACAATGTGGTCACTCCTGACCCCACCAGCTCCTCTTAGACTATCCTGTCCCCAACACATATTTTTTTATGATCTCGTGGTTTACCATGCTTCCCCCTCCCCTGCCCCACGTTAGTACCACCTGGCGGGGGGTGCTTCTAAACCTCCCTACCCCAGACCAGTACCTCTGGGGGTGGACACATTCATTTTAAAAAGTTCCCCAGGTGATTCCAGTGCGTATCTAGTGCTGAGACCCCTACCGCTCGGCCTTTCCCCTCTGTCATCCTCCCCTGGCCAGCTCTGCTTGTCCTCCAGGCCTTCACCAGGTCTCAGCACTGGGTCTCTTTCCCTTCTATGGCTGGCTTCCGGAGTTGTCCTTGGCAGGCTGGGCCAGGTGCCCCACCTATGCCTACGCATGTCTTTCTCCTGTGACTGTATACCTCCCCGAGGACAGCGGCCTTGTCTCCTGGTTCACTGTTGTATTCCTGCACCCAGCATAGGATAATCATTCAAAAAACAGGCTAAAATGTTAAATACAGTAGAAGCTCTGCATGTTGACAACCCAAGGGACTGTAACTGGTCAACCTAAGCAACTCCTGTACTGATGCATACATGTGGCACATGTCCGGTCTATGAAAATTAGGTCAACTTAAAGAGGTGGTCAGTGCAGGGAGGTGGTCAACTATGGAGATTCTACTGTATAAAGTAAAAATCTGTCTTCCTAAAAATGTCCCCCTAGTCCCTGATATTCCCTCCTTCCTAATTAAACATGAAAGCCCAAGTCTTTTCCATTTCAACTTTTCCCAAATGTCTATAGGTAATAGTCCTTAATTAGCACTTCTCGATCCCTCTGGGTCCTCCCTGTCCTCCTGAGCGGGGAGCTGGCTCTCTGTTCCTGCAAACATTAGTGTTTCCCCAAATAGCTCCTAGAAAAGGAAGCGCAGCTTCTTCACTAGAAATGACAGTTTGCAAACAAGAGCTGTGCACAGGCAGGCTCAAAGGCAACTGAAATGCTCCCCTCTCTGGGAGATGTTGAAAGCACCTCCATTTAAGATCACAGAGAGGTTTAGTCAATACTCATCCATTTCCTCTCCACCCTTCCTCAAGAGAGGCCAGAAGCAGCTCTTGTCAGAGAGGGTACCGCTGCAGAATAGCTTCCCAACAGTGGAAGGGATGATCCATGTTGGATTGGAAGAAGAGGAAGGTGAGAAGCTTCCAACGGGCCATTAATTGGCTTTGGAATTGCTAAGAGCCTCACCCTGGCCCACATAACCTGAGGCAATTATTATTATTTTTTTTTTTTTGTAGAGACAGAGTCTCACTTTATCACCCTCGGCTCACAGCAACCTCCAACTCCTGGGCTTAGGCGATTCTCTTGCCTCAGCCTTCTGAGTAGCTGAGACTACAGGCACCCACCACAATGCCCAGCTATTTTTTTGTTGCAGTTTGGCCGGGGCCAGGTTGGAACCAGCCACCTTTGGCATATGCGACAGGTGCCCTATCCACTGAGCCACAGCCACTGCCCACCTGTGGCAATTTTCAAAAGCAACTGTGGAGGAAGAGGCCTGCACCCTTCTCACCTCCTTTGAATGAGTGGCTGGAAGGGGAGACAGAGCCAGGATTCCACAGGGCATCATTTTGCTGTCAGGGCCTAGAGGGAAGGCAGCCTGCTCACCTCCTGGGTCTTGGGAGTGTGCCCGGGTATGAGGATCCACAGCCTCTGTCTCCTCCATTGGGAGGAGGTATTGACCAGTACCCCAGCAGAGCTGGGGGACTGGGATGGCTGCTGCTAAGACTCTGGGTGTGGACAACTACTCATTGTTGGGTTTCTGGCTCCACTGATTTTCCTTCTCTGAGCTCAGTTTTCTCATCTGAAAATGAGAATTTTTTTCTGGACCAGATATCAAAGGTCCCTTTTAGTCTTACCTTCTATGATGGGTGACAAAATAAGGAAGCAGGAAAGGCTGGAGGATTTGATATCCAGGTTTTTGACTGGGAGCCCAGGCATTAGGGAGTAAAAAGTCCATCTTTTTTTTTTTTTTGCGATAGTGTCACAGCAACCACAAACTCCTGAACTCAAGTGATCCTCCTGCCTCAGCCTCCCAAGTAGCTGGGACCACAGGAGAGTGTCACAATGCAGAGATAATTTTTTCTATGTTTAATAGAGACAGGGTGTCTTCTCAGGCTGGTCTTAAATTCCTAAGTTCAAGGGATCCTTCAGAGTGTTAGGATTACAGGTGTGAACCAACACACCTGGCCATCCCCAGAATCTTGGATGAGACATCATATAAGGAAACGCAGGCCCAGAGAACTTTAAAAAGACTCACCCAGTGTCTCACAGGTAGCAAGCAGGGGGAACTTTATTCACCACAGAAACAGCAGGTAAATTTAACTCCTTGCTCCAACACTGACAGATTGGCTGAGGCCATTGGGAGCAGCATGTGGAGGAGAGAGTCTGTGATCTGTTAGCAGAGTCTGCTACAGGCTCCAGAAACACAGAAGTGGCAGGACGGATACGGCATATTTACTGTACTTACTGATTCATTTAGTAAGTTGTCATCAAGAGGCAACTTCATGAGGGGCACAAGTCCTTATACTGGACATTTTAGTGGTAAAAAAGACCAGCCCCTCCCCTCAGGAAGTTTACATTCTAGAAGAATATAACGAGCAGATGACTACATAATATAACCCAGCCAACGCTAAGTAGTATAAAGAAAATAAAAGAGTGCAATGGGACAGGCAGTGATGGTGTGTAGGGGAAGAGACTAGGGTGGTTGGGGGCCGCATTGAGGCCGAGTCCTAAGTACTGAGAAGGAGGTGTCCTGTGAAGGGCTAAAGGAAGAGCATCCAAGCAGAGGGACCCTCCATGGGACAGGGAGAGGGATCAGTGGGGAGCTCGGAGCGGCAAGGACACCAGCTGTCTGCTCAGTGTGCCCGACTGGGTGCCTGACAGGCCTCCTGACCCTCAGCCAGTGTAGAAAAACCCTTAGTCCCATCCCTCCCCCTTCACACACAACTAAACCTGATGTTCCCCAAATCTTTCCCTCCTTTCTCACTGAATGACACCACTGGCCACTCCACTGCTCGGGCCACTATGCTATAACCCCAGTGTCACCATTCACTCTTGCCTATGGTCTCCACCTTGGTCCTCAGAAGAAGCCCCCAAAGTACCCACCAAAGCAATCCCATCGTCACTCACTGCCCTAAAGCTGTCTTCCTCCCAGTTTTGTCTTTTTTGAACTATCTCCGATCCACAAATCCAGGGACCGACACTTTATTATATTTTTAATGGAGAATTTGAGGTTGGTTATAGACACAGGAGCACTAAGCCCCAATTTAATTCACACACATTCCTCTCGTTGCCTCCAGTGTTTCCAGAGCAGATCTGGGGATGAGGCATTAATTACCACAGGGACCATTTATCAGGCTCCAGCAGTGCTCCTGGCTCCCTTGCCAGAGCATCAAAATAGCTGTGAGGGTGGTGTGATTATCACCCACTTTCTTTTACAGAGATGCTTTAAAAGTTTCAGCTTCTTATCATAAATCCCACAGCTGGTAATGGCTGAGCCAGAATTTGGACTTATGTCTCTCCAGTGCCAAAGCCCAACCTCCTGCTTCTGCATCGAGCTTTCTCCAGACTCAGATGAGCAAAGGATAATGGACTCAGACAAAGACCTTGACCTCAGTCTGAATGTTTCCTCTTAATTCCAAAATCAAAGGTCAGAGCCTACTGACTGAGCTCCTTGGGACTTCCTCAGCCTGGAAAGGTAGGAGGGATAGGACCTCTGCCTACCTGTCTCCAAAGATATGGATGTGTTCCAACCCTCCTTATCTGGCCTGGCTTTCAGTCCTCATTCATCCACAGGTCCCCTCCATTGCCAGGTGGTCACCTTTTGGCTGCTGTAGCCCGTACCCTGGTGCTCCCCAGCCTGTTGGCCTCTTGATCGGGAAGCATTCCCGTGGGAACCATGGTGCCAACATCCGGTGAGGACAGGCCCTCCGTTACCTGCCGGCCCTGTTGCCTCTGCTATCAGGCCCAAGAACAAAGGAGCTTGGTGCCTGCCGCCTGGCTGGCTGTGTTTGTCCAGGGTGAGGCCTTGCCTGGCACAGATGCTGAGCAAACAGGAGTGCCGGCCTCACAGATCCGCCTTACAACGAGCAGAGTTTTAGCTGGGAGGTGTTGCTGCCAGGCCACCTGCTGAAATCTCACCTTGCCCAACCCCAGCAAGCACCCCAGGGCAGAGGGGACCGTAGGACATGCAGTCCCATCTCTTGGTCTTAGGCTGTCTAACTTCACAATGGGAGAGTTGGGACAAGATGATCTCCAAAAGCTTCTCTGTATTCTGGAGGCTTGAGTGGTGTTCCTGAAAGCCATTAAGGCTTAAGAACAGATATGGGAGGCAAAAATGCAGGGGGTGGGGGTGGAACCTAGGTCCCTGAACTGTGGCACTCTGCCACCCAGCCCCATGTACCCACACATGCCTTGGTCTCTCGCCGGGAGGACTGACCACTCTCAGAGCAATGTGTCCAAGCCATGGATTCATTACCTTATTCACCCCAATAGAGCTTCCAGGGTAGGAACTAGGGTGCTTCACAGTTTGAGGACTAAATGTCCCTATGTTGCTTCTGAGGCCACCTAGAATCTGACCGCTCACTCTCTGCCCCCAGAAGTCTGAGAATAGATGGGGACCATGGAGGGTCGTTTCTCCAATCAGGGCAGAGAGAGGCTGCATGGTGATAGTGGTTCTCGGAATTTACTGTGCACCACATGCTTATAAAAATGCAGAATCCCTGGCCCAACACCCCCCAAAATTCTAAGTCCCAAAATCCAAGGTGGGTGAGGGTAGCTCAGGATTTTGAGTTTTTAGTAAGCATCTTAGTGCCCCTTAGGTCTCTGACACACTCTGAGTGTGTCTAAAATCTATACAGTCCTGGGTTCAAATCCCACCTCTGCTACTTTTTAGGTGTGTGACTTAGGGAAGTCATTCTGCCTTTCTGATGTCAGTAAAATGAGGCTATAACAGCACATACTTCTCACTAAGAGTGAACTATTATTTCAGAGTGTTTACTGCACTTTGTAAATGTTTGTGGAATGAAGAAGGCAGAAGCCCATTTGCCCGAACCAGAAACCTAGGAGTTTTTCTTGATGTCTTCATTTACCACATCTCTACTGACCACCCAATCACAATTCCCATGAACTTTACCTCCTAAAAAGGTCTTAAGCCTGCCTGCTTCTCTCCCTCCTCTTGGTGACCCTAGTCCAAGGCAGCATCTCCACTCCCAGACCACTCTCACCGCCTCCTCACAGCCTCTAGGTTTCCCCCTTGCCTTACCCATTCATCCCCCCTGCCAGCCATGTTGATCCCATAAGGTCATGCCCTTGTTTGTTTGTTTGTTTATTGAAACAGCCTCACTTTGTCACCCTCAGTAGAGTGCGGTGGTGTCACAGCTCACAGCAACCTCAAACTCTTGGGTTTAAGCGATTCTCTTGCCTCAGCTTCCCTAGTAACTGGGACTACAGGCACCCACCACAATGCCTGGCTAGTGTTTTTATTCAGCAGACCCAGGCCGGGTTCGAACCCACCAGCCCTAGAACATGTGGCTGGCACCCTAACCACTGAGCTACGGGTGCCCCCAAGCCCTTGTTTTAAACCCTAGCTCTAGGAAGGTGTTATCATGGGTTCTACCCCATTACCCCGCCCCAATCTGTTGGTCTCTCACACCTACTTCTAAGCTTCCTTTCAGCCTTTCTTACCCGCAAGCTATTCTAAACTTCTTTCTAATTCACTCAATGAATCACAGTTTCTCCGGCCACTAGGACTTCACACAAAGTGTATGTGCCACCTCCAACCTGTGCCGCCAACGCACATCCTTTCTTCACTATTCATCTTTCCTATTGAAGCTTGGATGCCATTTCCTAGGAGCTGGACATTAGCTGTCCCCCTCACATGTGCTCCAGGAATTGTTCTTCCTTTACAACAACGCTTGTTACACTGTCCTGGGATGATCTAATCCTACCTGCCTCCACCACTGAACTAGCTCCAAGACAGACCTCTGTCTAGTATTGCGGTAGCACAATAGAGTCTTTGACACTTTGTGGGTGCTTAAAAATATTTGTTGAATGAACGATTAAATACACAGCTGAATGAAAGAATGAATAGACAAACGAGAAGGCCCTGGTCACAGAGTAAGTCACAGGGTGGGGAGCACTTAGTGCCTAAGATACAGCCACTCTGGGGCGTCCCAAGTCACGCGCCAGCCACGGGGGGGCGCCCCCGGCTCGTTGTAGCTGACTGGCACCTCCTCGGACTCAGCTTTGGTTACTAATCGCCAATGGGCGACAGGGGGCGGAGTTCTCCTTTTTTGATAGACAGTATCGCTCCGCCCAATCTAATTCATCTTTTCCTTGGCCCCGCCCACTCCAGGCCGCAGACGATGCCCCCCACCTCCCGAGGGTGGGTCCGACGGAGAAGCAGCCAACTGAGCTCCAGGTGAGTGCTCTTGAGGCCGAACCAGTGAACCAGACGGTCTGTGAGTGGGCGGCAAGTGGCCAGGGGCGTGGCTGCAGCGTTGACCGGCAGGCAGGCGGTACCGCCCCTCTCGCCCAGAGCCGCCGCGCCAGCGCTGGGCACAGCAGAAGTGAGTACGTGAGCGGCGCAGCAAGATCCCAGCTCGGACCTCGGACGGCGCGCGCTCCTGAAGCCCCGGATCCGTGTCGGGCCCACGGCGAATCTCCAGATTACTACTGTGTTCCCTGAACCACGGCTATCTGCACCCTGTCGTCCCGGTCCGTCTCCCCTAATCATTCGGCACTGAGCTCCCTAGCACTCCGGATCCTCCTGGACCGGTCCGTCCAGATTCCCGCAAGACCGAGCTGCCCGCATCTCCCGAGATCGCTGGGCTCGGGGCGCCGCCTCGGTCCCGGAGCCTTTCGCCTGGATTGCACTCCCTCCTTGTCCGCACCTCCTGGAACCATACGTGAACCTTCCCCAGAGCCAGCCGAGCAGACCTTCCTTCGGGTACCTGCAGCCCCGCAGGCGGGGCCCGGCCCGGCGCGGCCCGACGCGGCCCGGCTCGGCTCCCGGAGCCACTCCGGCCATGGCCAGAGCCCGCCTGCCGCCACCGCCGCCGCCGCCGGGGCTCCTGCCTCTGCTCCCTCGGCTGCTGCTGCTGCCGCTGCTACTGCCCACCGGCTGCCGGGCGCTGGAAGGTGAGCGGCGTCGGGGGGCGCGCCCGGGGGTAAGGTGCCAGAGTCGCCGGACTGACGGCCAAAGAGAGCCGGCCGTGAAGGTCCGACGCGAGTTCAGCGCACGTCGGAGGCGCCCCCGACGCCCGCGCCCGCTCCGGGGCCGGCGAATGGGGTCGGTGGTCGCCCCCGGAGTCGCCTCAGAGGCTGGAGCCGGCTTCAAAGTCTGCACTCCGCGGGTTGGGAGACCGTGCGTCCCTGAAAGTCGGCCGTGCGCTTTTGTGGGAGTACCTCACACTGGTGGCAGAAAAGCGGGGGCCCTCGGCACCTCCCGGAGGCGAGGAAGTGTGGGCGACCCATCAGGCGAGGCGGGGGCGAAGCGGGACTCCCCAGGTCGGGGGGGAGCAGCGCTGATGGGCAACCCGTTGGAGAAGTTAACCGTGAGAGTGCGTCAGGGCACCCCGCTTTGTCAGGGGATGGCCGCGGGGTGAGGAGGCAGTGGGGGGCTGTTGTCGTTGATAGTTTACTGAGCACCAGCTACACTCGCGGTGCTGTGTGAGGAGGCCCCCTCCGCCTTCTAGTAGAGCACCCTGCGGACTTGGGTCTTCTTTGAACCCCTGAAGTAGTGGGGTTTGCCCCAGGTAGCATCGAGCCGGGTGCAGTTACTCATTAACGGGTGGGAAAAGGCCCTGCTTCTCAGCGGGTTCTGTGAAACCTGCCAAGGCTACTGCTGGGGGTGGGGGTAGCTACAACTTCAGATGATTGTACTTGGATGAACAGCCCCAGTGTTGTTGCCAGGAGAGCTCACACATGCCACTTGACACAAGTCTGCTGGGGACTGGGGCACCCACACAGGTCACAAACAATAGGGTGGCCCACACTCTCACACACCGTGTTTTCAACGAATTTTGGAGCCATTAAATGAGAGAGTTAAAAACCTTCCTTAAGGTGGTGAGAAGAACCCCAAGGAAATTTGGAGAAAATTAGAATATAGACAGTACTTATTTGGGGCATTTTTAACAGATCAAGTCACTTTTCTAGTTTAGGAGCAAACACATGCATTCTGTGTAATTTGATTTGTTCCTGTGTTCACAAAAGGTAAACAAAGATTGGAAGGAAAAAAGAACACAGTTCAGAGAGAAAGGCATCTTCCGATGCTTTCCCATTTTCTCTGTGGGAAAAAAAATGTTCTTATGATCCCCCATCCCCTTTTATCTCTAAGCCCTCTGTGCTGACAGATCGATTCCCATGGGTGGACACATGCAAATTCAGGCCGACCCACCAAGGTCTCACCCACACTCTAGAACACTCACCCACATGTGTGTGATAGGATCGCAGGCGTGAGAAACCAGTGTGGGTCTTTGTTGTTGATTGCCTTAAGGGTGTGAGCCAGGGAGCCTGTTGGCGTTGCCAGGTCTGTGTCTGAGTCCGTGTTTTTGCCTAGGAGAGGCGACATTGACACACATGCACTCGACACACACTTATGGGGCTGTGTGTCACCTCTGTGTGTCAGGCCCCAAGGCTCTTGTTGTGGGTGTGGTGGGTGCTGGCGCTGAGAGTGTGGGGTGTGGTTTGGGTCAGGTGAGCAAGGGCTACCAAAGAGGCTAACCCCTTCCTTCTCCTTCCCTCCCTCCCTCTCCCTTTCCTCTTTCTCCTTTTCACATCCTAGCATACCCTCTGAGGCAGGCCTTAGCAAGAGCTACCAAGCTTCCAGGCCAAGGAGCTGGAGGCTGACCAGGAGGAAGAGTCCTGATATGCTGCAGCAGCTGGGGAAGGGAGGGCAGCAGGACCATTTGCTTCCCACCCCCTCATCTTTACTCCACTGTGAAATGGGACTCACTCCTGGGTGAGAAGTCAGGCCAGTGTGGGGGGGCCCCTAGGTTGTAGCAGTGCCTACAAGGATGGCTCTCACCACCAATTCCTTCACTTTTGGAATACCTCAGACCCTATGCTCTTCAGTTGTGTAAGAGAGATGTGGGGTGCTAACCCCAGCCCAGACCCTCTCACCTACCTTCCCTAACTGGGAGATAGGGTAGTTATAGCACCAACCTCATGAGTAGTGAGGATTGAATTGTTACTGTGTATAAAGTATTTAGCACATAGTCATTGTTATTCAAGGCTTAGCTGCGTGGTTATTATTATTATTACCATGGGATCTGCTCCTTGGGGAGCCTCAATGAAAATTTCCTGCTAGAGGGAAGTTAGAAGAGGGAATGATGGTAGGGGAGGTTGGCTTGGGGGAGGTGTCTTCCCCCATCACCCTGCAGCTCCAAGGAAGGAAGAATTAGGAAGAGAGCTGGGTCTGTGGGCAGCTGTACTTTGCCTGTCCCCTCTTCCCTATTCTGATGCTTGAAGTGTGAGATGGGTGGACTTCGAGGTCCTGGCTATGACCAGGCATCAGGTCTATGTGGGTCCCTTAGCAATAAAGATTGCTTCAGGCCCTGCGCTTTATAGGTGGGTGTCTAGCCTTCCATTTGCTTTGCCTCTGCCTTTTGGCTCTCCATATCTGGGGGTCATTGTATTTGAGCTATGGGTGCTGCCCTCACATACTCACTAGATAGGTGCTGAGTGACACTTGCATTCTCTTCCTTCCCTGAACACTGAGGGTTCACCAAGACTGTACATCCAAGTATCTCAGGACTTCATCGATTTTACAAGTGGATGGAGTCAAGCCCCTTGCTTGTCCTCCCCAGATGGAAAAAACCCCCCTCCCCTGCCCTCTGACTGATTACCCCCTTCTCCCCACAAATTGACTTGAGATTTACCTATAGACACAGGGAAACGGGCCCCCTTGCTGCTCATTATCCTTTTGCATAGTGCTCCTCAGTTCCTCAAAGTCAAGATCTTTCTTCAGTTCATGACCATGAATGGGTAAGGGAGAGGGGTCCAGTAGGGGGAGCAGACTAGGAATGGAGCCCAGGATGAGGAATGTTGTCTGATGCACAGGGTGGGGAGGTCCCTACCAGGAACAGATCCTTTTGAGAAAAGATAAACAGCTACAAGATCCTATGAGGGGGGCAGGTATATCCCCCTCTAGCCAAGCCATGCTGGCTGAGTTGTCACTGCAGTGGAAGCTGTCCCTAAGAGAGCAAGGCAGTTTGTAAGTCCATCTCTGCCTCAGACCTCAGAGGCAGCAGGAGTGACCACTGAGAATGTGGGAGCTGAGGGGGACCATACGCAAGAATTGGAGGGCTCTGTCACGTAGTTGCCTCCGGCACCTCCCACCCCATCCCTTCTTTTCAGGGGCCAATACTTCAGAGCTACCAAGGAGGGACTGCTCAGGTATTTGGGGGAACCAGTTTGCTTGTCACTGCCCTCCATTTAGCCAGAGCTGCTGCTGCCATCGCTGCAGCCTCGGCAGTTGCGAGCTGAAGCTGAAGCTGCCGTGGGCAAGGCCTCTGTCACCGGCCTTCCACTAATTAAACAGCATGAAGAGGCTGAATCACCAGACCTGCATAGTTTGAAAATTGTAGCCCTGCCTGTTGTGCTGAGTCAAACTGGTTTGTCGGGATTGGGCAGCTGGGGGTGCAGGGTGAGGGGTGGAGGGAGACTGGGTACAGCTGGGCACCTGATGGGGTGGGAGAGGCCCCCTGCCCCTGAGGGCTGGCCCTCGTGCCCAACCTTCTATTCCCTCTGCCCCCAGCCTCCTGGCCAGACACTCCAGGACAGCGTCCTAGAGAAGGATAGGAAGAGCTCCCATAAGGGCTAGCTGTCCTTCTACCCTTCTGTCTGGCCAGCAGGACCAGGGCTAGGAGGGGGTGTGGATGAGCACTGAGGCATCCAGGCTCTCTGCCCTGGTCTTCTCCCTCCTTCCCTTTCCTCTCAGGTTTATTTAATTATAAATCCCCACGATCTGAGAAGAAGAATGAAAAACAAAATGTGTTCTCTGTTCTGAGATGCTCCCCTCCCCTCCACCCCAGCCAAGAGGGCTAAAGGAGCTGTGGCAGGGGAGGGGAGGTGGTCCTGTGTGAGTTAGGCTCCCCTACAACATACATCCTCTCCAGGTCCTGTGGCAGGTTCCTCCCAAGACCCCTTTCTCTGGCTGACCACCCTGAGTGTACCCACACTGATATGTGGGGAAGGACCTGGTACCAGATCTTTCTGCTTGGTGGCTGAGGTGGGGACTGGACACCATGAAGAGGGCATTCACCTCAGGGGCAGCATGGCATGGAGTTCTCCCCACACCTCTTTGCAGGCAGGCTGCAGGGTATGCCTCTGTGCCCAGACCCTGGCCTCTGCCCTCCTACACACTCTGCTGGCTCAGCCCTGGAGCATGACCTTTCCTTCCACCACCAAGTCCCTAGTCTAGAGTTTGGGCTGGAAGCCTCTTGCTTCTGTCTTCAGTTTTGTTTGTTTTTTCCTTTACCTTTTTGGTTTCCTGGGTCACAATGACACTCCTGTTCCCAGGATGGGGTGCTGTAGGTGACTTGGACCTGGACATGCTATGGGGCCTGGCCCTTTACCACAGCAGATGGCAAGCTCTCAGCTGGGGCCTCTCCCACAGGTGAGGGTGCCTGTGGTACCCTCTTCAGGTCCTCCTCTTGGTCCTCAACTTGTCTCAGGAAGAGCCTTGCCCAAAGCTCCTGGGGACAAATCTATTCATGGTACCACCCCCTCCCCCAGGCCTCAGGGGCCCTTGAGACAGTGCCATTGTGCTGGCAGAAAAGTGGCTTGCTTCTTGGGCAGGGTCTATACCTGAGGAGGCCTCACCCAGCCACACCCAGAATCATCTTCATGCCCCTGCCCCACCCCTACCCTCGTGACCTGACTGACGGCTCCTATGGCAGGACAACAGGAAGCAGGGCAGAGGCTTGCACCTTCCCAGTGCTTGTGGCCAAGGCTGCCCCTTGCAAGAGTGGCCTGTGTGGCTGCCCTGCTTGAGCAAGAGGCACCACCACACTGAGGGCAGAATGGGGGTACCATCCTCTCCCGATTCTTCTTCCACTCCACTTGAAGACATGCCATAAAAAGCACATCCATGCAGTGTGTGTGTGTTGCATATGCATGCAGGATGCGCCTCTGAGGCTTTACACAAATTCTAGGTATTGATATTTATACTATGTCTCTATGCTCCTTTGGAGGGCTATAGCAGGTTCCGTGCCATTGGGCATCTGTGTATGCAGCTGATCTCAGTCTGGCTGTGTCAGAGCATGCCACCGAGTCTGTACTGGTGTTAGTGTTTATACTTTATACTGAAGACTGGCTTATGGCTGGCAACAGTGCGTGCAGTTGGGTGTATAAGGAGACTGTGCTGTTGGATTGGGGGTGCATGCCCTCTGTGTATGCATGTGTTTTCAGGAAATCTGCACATAGGAAGGCTGTAAGAGTGGGTCTGCCCAAAGCAAGCCAGATCTGTGTGTAAGGAAGATTCGATGTATATGACTGTCTAAGGAAGACTAATCTGTTGGTACCATATGCATCCGTGTGTCTGAGAAAGACAGACTGTGGCTCTGTGTGAAGCTTGTGCATGTTTGTGGGTGGCTGTAGCTTTGTGTGTTTTTGTCCACCATATGTGTTGACTTGTCGCTCTTTAGCCCCACTGTTGGGTAATGACCCGGCCACTGAGAACTGGGTGTTGTGCGTGCATCTGGATGTTTGTGTACAGGCGCAGGCCACAGAGCTGCTGCCACGTGGCTGCTCTCCACAGACCCACAGAAAACCTGAAAGAGGTGTTGCTTCACCCCTGAGCGTCAGAGCTGCAGTCCCAGAAAGACTCCAGGCCTGGTGTCCACTTGTCTGGTGACTTGGGGGCCAGAGGCAGGTGTACTTTCCTGCTTTACAGAGCCCTGTGTCTGGAGTGGCCAGCCCACCCCCATTTCTCTCCTGCAGACGCCTGGTGGGGGGAGGGGGACAGAGTGCAGCGGAGTGCACTAGGCAGCTGGGGGAGAGTGGAGATTTCTCATTCACTCCTCTTTTGTCCTTATCCCCTGTACCTCATGTCCCCTGCCGCAGCGTGCGTACCTACACACATACTCGGGCAGCCACAGGGCAGAGCAAAGGTGGGCTGAGGCTGTCCCTCCCAATGCCACGGACAGATTAGCTCTACAACCCCTCCCCTTCCCCCAGATCCTTCCTGAGGCTGAGACACTGGCAGCTCAGGGTCTGAGCGGGTCCTTGCCCTCCCTCCCTTGCCGGGCAGGCTGGAGGGGACAGGTCCTCCCCTCCCTCAGAGAAGCGGGAACAGGGAGAGCTCGCCGCCCTACCGGAGTGACCGGAGCCCTTCCTCAGGCACACATGACGCGAAATCCAAGTCCTTTCCTCATTAATGGGAAAAATGTGCCGAGATTGAGCGATGGCCAAGGGCCGATCCCCTCCCTCCCTCGCTCGCTCCCCAGAAATTAAACAGAAATGAAGAGCCTCCCTGCCTCCCTCCCTCCTGCCGCCCGCCGCCCCCCGTCCCCTCCTCCTCTCCCCCTCCCAGAGCCAGCGCGGGGCTTGTTTTAAACTGTGGAGGAATCTGGCTGGAGGGGGAGGGGGCTGAATATTTGGGTTTAAACAGTTCCAGATGGGTTTGGCACAGGCTGAGCAGAAGGAAGTGAGGGAGCGGGAGGAGGGAGCCCGAGGAGCGCAGGGAGCCCTCGCCTGCTCCGGCGGCGCGCTGGGGGAGGGGCGCGCGGCACGCCGGCTCCCAGGGACGCGGACGCTCCGGGCTGCTGGCTGGGGAAGCGGCCACTTGGCAACCTCCCTCTCTGCCTCTGTCTCCTCGGGCCTCCTTGTCTCTCCTTCTCACTGTCTTTTGTAGTCCGCAGCCGGCCATCCCAGCTGTCTGAGCCCAGCCCGCCGGCTCCCTGCCCGCCCTGCCTCAGCGAGGCCCCTGCTCCTCCTGTCTCTGTCGCCGCGGGTCTCTGCGCCCTGCTTCTGAGCATCTCTGTTTCCCGGGAGTACCCCAGCCGAATGTCTGCGTCTGTCTGTCTGCCAAAGTGACTTGGGTTTGGGATTTGGGATCCCAGGGATTTGGGTCACTGCTGCCCTGTCCACCCACTGGGTCCTCCACCGTCCTGGGCTCAGTCCCAGGCTGCAGGAAGCCTTTGAAGGTCTTTCCCTACGTGGATATCCCTTGCTGCCCTACTGTTGATGTGTAGAGACAGTCCAGCTGACTACCCCATTGCTTCTCAGAGTTGAGGGGAGAGCTGCTGGCTGCCCTGCCTATCAGGCTACAGAAAAAAGTTAGAAGCGCTTTCCTCCCTTTCTTGCTTCCATGCCTGATTGTGGGGGCATGCTGTCTTTCAGAGGATAGAAATGTCCAGCCAGAGCCCAGAACCAGGTTCCTAGGGGAGTGAGTTTATGTCAGAAACATTAAGGAGACCCTTCTAAGACCCAGCAAGTGGAAAACAAACAAGAAACTGCAGCTCAGAAGATAGGAGTGTGATATAACAAAGCCTTTGGGGCTTAATGCACAGAAGCAATGGAGCTTCAGGGAAGGCTTCCTGGAGGAGGTGGCAGCTTGGCTGGGACTAAAAGGACACACAGGAGTTGGAGTTCTCCAGGCTTCCTCTGTCTTCCCCTTGTAGAGTGACATATTGCAGTCAGAGTGCAAAGGGTTCGTTTTGGAGTCAGGTAGACCTGAATTTGAGCTACCCTTCATCCCCTCACCCCAAATCCTAGCAGTTTTACCTTAGGCAAAATACTTACTGGATATCTCTCTATAAAAGGGATACACCAACAGTCTCTTCTCCCAAGGTTTGCAGGGAGAATTGAACTAAGAGCTGGTTCTGGGTCTTGGGGATCCCCACCCACATTCACAGAGCACTCCTGCCCCATCCCCCATAGGGGGCTGAATAGGAGGTTGGGTAGAGGCTGGCTCTGGCCTGTAACTGTCCTTCTCTTCCCCTGGGCCATGTGTGGGGCTGGGCCTTTGTGTTGGGAATGGAGTCAGGGGAGGCCAGGGCTGGGGTCTGAAGCACACAGCCCTTTGTTTCAGGATAAAGGCCTTGCCTGCCCCTTTGTGTGAAGATTAGCAGAGCCTGTAGGTATATGAACCGGGCCTCTGCTCCTGCCTCATTAACCCAGGCCTGGGGTCAGCAGCAACACCCACCCCTAGCCTGCCTGACCTGACATCTTTGGGGCTGCATCTCTGGAGATGACTCAGGGGTTTACTCTGGAGGAGGGAAACTGGGAGCTTTGAGGCCTTCCAGGGGTGCCTGGTGGGAGTCAGTCTTTCCTGAATTACCTCTTCTTTCTTCCCAGCCTGACATTAGCCTTTGACCTTCTTCTTCGGTTGTTTCCCCAGAGACCCTCATGGACACGAAATGGGTAACGTCTGAGTTGGCGTGGACAGCTCATCCGGAAAGTGGGGTGAGATTTTCCCATCATTGTCCTGAGTGCTAGTTGCCATTAAGCTGCCCCCACCTCCTAGCACCTGTGCCCCTCTCCTCACCAAGGCCTGGGAAGGGCTGCCTTTGCCCTCTACGCGCATCACCCTCGCCTCCTGTGTCTTCCCCACTCTCCTTGCTTGTCTCCTTCTGAAACACCTGGTGGTCCTCTTTTGCTGATGCTTTTCTCTTGCACCCTTCAGCCTGCCCGTGCTCCCCATGCATCCCATCCTTGTCCTGTTTTTCTTCAGCCTGTCTTCAGCCTGTTGCCATCCCTCTGCTCTCTGCTGCCTGGCAGCCCTCTGCATGTCTGTCCCTATCATCTCCTTCTTGGGGCTCTGGGAAGAACCCTGGCTTAGAAAGGAGGAAACATTGGCTCCAGATCTCCAACTTGCTGTGTGACTTTGGGCAAGGCAGTTTACTTTTCTGGGCCTCCATTTCTGGACTGTTAATTTCTTGTAGTCCTACTGACAGCTCTAAAATATTCAAATTAACCACCCTGGCCTTCATAGAGCCCTAGAATCCTGGAGTACAATGGCAATACAAGCCCTGTAGTCATCAGGCCTGATTGTGTGACCTTGGACAGCTCTCTCTCTTCTGTAAGCCTTGGCTTCATCTCTAAGATGAGGACAACAGATGCACATCCTCATGGACTTGTGTAGATTAAATATGATGGTAATAGTGGCAGCCAGTGCTCACTGAGTGCTTGCTCTCTGTCAGGCTCTGTTATAAGCCCAATACATGTTTTAGACCTCATTCCTCATAGCCTAATTTAATACCATTTAACCCCATTTTACAGATGATGAAACTGAGGTATAAAGACAATAAATACTATAGCTGGCTGGGTGTGGTGGCTCACATGTGTAATCCTAGCACTCTGGAAGCCCAAGGCAGGTGGATTGCTTGAGCTCAGGAGTTCCAGACCAGTCTGAGCAAGAGCAAGACCTCATCTCTACCAAAAATGGGGGGAAAAAACAAAAAAAACTAGTGGGGCATTGTGGTGAGCGCCTATAGTCCTAACTACTGGGGAGGCTGAGGCAAGAGGATCACATAAGCCCAGGAGTTTGAGGTTGCTGTGAGCTATTATGCCATGGCATTCTACCCAGGGAGACTGAATGAGACTCTGACTCAAATAAATAAATAAATAACAAAAATAAATATTATAGTCAATGTTTATATATACTTACCAACTTCCTAGTCCTGTTCTAAGTGCTTTTTTCATTTAAAGTCATTACTCCTTCTATATCGATTATCTACATGTTATGAATAGATGGGGAAACTGGGCAGTTAAGTGACTTAACCATAGTCACACAGCAAGCAGATAGCCAGAATTCAAACCTAGACAGCCTGTGTGCTTAGCCACTACATCATAGAAATATCTCTTGAAGTAAATATAGTATATCTGGGCATGGGGAAACACTTGGCAAATGTTGGTACTCACTCTCTTTTTCATTGGTCCACGTGCAGTGGGAGGAGGTGAGTGGCTACGATGAGGCCATGAACCCCATCCGCACGTACCAGGTGTGTAATGTGCGCGAGTCAAGCCAGAACAACTGGCTTCGCACAGGGTTCATCTGGCGGCGAGACGTGCAGCGGGTCTACGTGGAACTCAAGTTCACTGTGCGTGACTGTAATAGCATCCCCAACATCCCTGGCTCCTGCAAGGAGACCTTCAACCTCTTCTACTATGAGGCTGACAGTGACGTGGCCTCGGCCTCCTCCCCCTTCTGGATGGAGAACCCCTATGTGAAAGTGGACACTATTGCACCTGATGAGAGCTTCTCACGGCTCGATGCTGGCCGTGTCAACACCAAGGTGCGCAGCTTTGGGCCACTTTCCAAGGCTGGCTTCTACCTAGCCTTCCAGGACCAGGGCGCCTGCATGTCACTCATCTCTGTGCGTGCCTTCTACAAGAAATGTGCATCCACCACTGCAGGCTTTGCGCTTTTTCCTGAGACCCTCACTGGGGCAGAGCCCACCTCACTGGTCATTGCTCCTGGCACCTGCATCCCTAATGCTGTGGAGGTGTCAGTGCCACTCAAGCTCTACTGCAATGGCGACGGGGAGTGGATGGTGCCTGTGGGGGCCTGCACCTGTGCCACCGGCCATGAGCCAGCTGCCAAGGAGTCCCAGTGCCGCCGTGAGTGGGGGCTGGCCATGGAGGGTTGGGAGGGAGGGCCTTGACCACAGCCATCTATTACACCCAGCCAGTGCTTACTCTCTAGAACATCTGACATCAGGTCTGGGAAGTGTGGGTATCAGATACAGAGAATGTGGTGTAAGAAAGGAAATGAGAGAGTTTAGGAGAGACGCAGGACAGTAAGCGAAAAAGTGAAATTAAAGAGAGAGGAAGAGAGGCATGGAGCATCCTTCACAAGCAGGCACCCTGAAAACCTGGTCAAAGACTTAGAAGGCTGGTGGAGGGGCCCTCTTTGTCCTGCCTCATGTGTACACTTCACAGTGGAAGTGTGAGGTGAGCCCCAGAGCTGTGGAATCAGGGGCTGTGGGCACCTTATGCCTTTTTGCTTGGGGACTTACCTCCTCCTTGAGAGGTAGTATACACAGAATAGTGGTTAGGGGCCCAGGCCCTGAAGTCCTGAGTCCTGATTCTCACTTACCACTTATGTGACTTTGGGCATGTTGCTTAGCTCTTTGAACCTTGATCTGCTCATTTGTAAAATGAAGACATTGAGAGAGTCCTTCATAGGGTTGTAGTGAGGCTTAAGCAAGTAATGATGTGCCCTTAGAGTATTGCACGGCACATGTAAGCACAAATACCACGAAGGATAGCCAGAGTCTAGGGAGCCCTGGGATGCATGAGAGACCGACTTTTTTTTTTAGACAAGAGTCTCACTTTGTAACCTTTGGTAGAGTGCCGTGGCATCATGCTCATAGCAACCTCAAACTCCCTGCCTCAGCCTCCCCAGGAGCTGGGACTACAGGTACTCACCACAACGCCTGGCTATTTTTTTAGAGATGGGGTCTCACTCTTGCTCAGGCTGGTCTCAAACACCTGAGCTCAGGCAATCCACCCGCCTCAGCCTGCCAGAGTGCTAGGATTATAGGTGTGAGCCACTGTGCCTGACCTCTTTTTTGCTTTTATATTATACATGAGGTTAGGAGGCTGGCCTCTGGTGACTTGCCAAGACTTGATGTGGTAGGCTTCCCAGTTATAAAACTCATTCATGTATGCAGGGTCTCTCATTTGAGCCTTGCCACAGATTGTAAGGTAGATTCCAGGTATCTCCCTATTTGACCAATAGCAAAATTGGACCTTGGAGAGGCTCTGTACGCAATGCTTCATGGCTAGGAAATGAGAGGTTGGCACTATTTATCCAGTGCTCTAGCCTGCAGGACAAGGGCTGAGGGCCTGGTCTTAATTTCCTCTGCCCGATTCTCTTCCCTGGGGCTTGCAGCCTGTAGCTCTGAGGGTGGGAGTTGGCTCTTACCACAGCCCTAGTGTGAGGGGGCTTGGTGGCATGCAACCGGCTCTGAGGCCTGGTGTTTTGTGGGAAGGTGAATAGTGCCATGCCCGGCCCCTCTCCACTTCTCTATGGGAACCTGCCCCCAGATTTCCTCTTCCTAAGTGGAGAACAGGGGGGTGGGGTGATGAGCCTGACAGCCTGAAGAGGGGCTAACACTCTGCAGGTCCCTGGCAGGAAATGCATGCTGGTTCCCATAGCAACCAAGCTGGCCTGGCCTAAGCCCCCTCCCCCACTGACTCAAAGAGCTAGGATGGAATATCACCTTGGTGAGGGGAGATAAAACCCCAGAGAAGGGCAAGTCCCAGCTCTGGGCATTCTGCACTGTGGGTAACCCATCTTCAAAAGTAGTCATATGGGTAGGCTGACAGTATTTAGTGTGTCCAGGACAGGGTTTGTTTATGCCCAGTGTCCTAACATTCTTAGTGCCCCTTTCACTCTCAGATGCTCCAATTTGAATAATAAATTGTAAGGCCACCCTAGATAGGGGGAATCTACAGAGCCAATGTTGATGGCAGGAGAAGAGACTAGCTGTTCAGGCACTGGGCTCTGGGCTCACTCTGGGGTGAGTCCCCTTGTGAGCACTCTGAGGCCTGTGAACTCTGGGTGACCCCAGCCTTCCTGCCTGCTTTCTTTCTCTTTTTCTCACCCCTGCTCAACCCCCATCCCTGCCCAAGGGCAGAAAGGAGCTGCTACCCTGCTCCTGGTAGGTGGGGAGAGATTCTCTAGGGCAGCGGTTCGCAACCTTCCTAATGCCGAGCCTTTGATACAGTTCCTGTGGCTTGAGACCCACAGGTTGAGAACCGCTGCTCTAGGGTATCCTTGAGGAATGATTTTCCTGAAGCTTCAGGGAGGGGTGGGGACATCCCAACAGAGTACAGGGTACTACCAGGCTGCTCCTCCCCATCCCCCTCCACTTCCTCCTCCTTTCTCTCACTTCCTTGCCTCAACAAGCCCAGGCTGTCCAGGTGATGGGGCTGACGTCTGCGGGCTTGGGGTGAGGGGGGCAGGGGCGGGGAAGAATCCGCTGACGTGGGGTTTCCATGGGGCAAAAGAGCCTTTTGTAGCTGCAGCTGGAGTTAAGCAATCCCAGAGTTGCCCCCACAGTTAGGAGGTGGAGGGGCCAAGATCCAGGCTGGGGAAGAGCCAGATTCTCACAGAGCTGTGGAGGCCTGGTGTCTGCAGGGTAAGGAGTGAGCACTGTCCATCCTCTTCTCCCCACAGCCTGTCCCTCTGGGAGCTACAAGGCGAAGCAGGGAGAGGGGCCTTGTCTCCCCTGCCCCCCCAACAGCCGCACAACCTCACCAGCTGCCAGCATCTGCACCTGCCACAATAACTTCTACCGTGCGGACTCAGACTCGGCAGACAGTGCCTGTACCAGTGAGTGAGCGCGTCCTCACACTCTCCCTCCGCAGGCCTTCCCTCTGGGGGCTGGCCTGGTGGGCTTAAGCAGTCACTGTGATTATCTGCATTTTCCAAATGGGGATCTGAGGCTCCGGGAGGTTAGATTTTGTGCTTAAGATGGCACAGGTAAGGGGTGACTGCCCCTGGGTCAGCATCCAAGTCAGTTGACTCATCCCTTCCACCAACCCTTAAAAAGCACTTACTAGCTCCTAGCTGGCATGAGGAGCAGTGGGGATCCTCTAGTCCTTTTCCTTCCTCTGTGTATAAAACTGCTGCTTTCTTGGCCCAACTCTAACAATAGAGGGAGCCTCACATCCCTGGGGCAGGCTTTGTGTCCCGCATTCTCCCTGCTCTGGCCTTTGGTGTGCCAAGCATTATGCGGGTGTTGGAAATGTGAAAGAGAAGAAGATGTAGTCACTGTCTAAAGGAGCCCACAAACTGGTAGGAGAAACAGATGATGACCACGTAATGTGCTAAGTGCTGGGCTAGGAGGTTGTCCAGAGATGTGTTATAATGGGAGTGTAGAGGATGGGGAGAGGATGAACCAGAAAGGCTTCCAAGAGGAGGTGACGTCACAAGTTGAGTCTTAAAGGATACCTAGGAGTCTGCCCAAGCAAGAAGTGTAGGGAAAGAGGTAGGAAGTAGGTTGGAGTGTGCAGGACCTCTGGTTCTGGGTCCCCCAGCTCACTGCCTTCTCCCTCCACGTTCTCAGCGGTGCCATCTCCACCCCGGGGTGTGATCTCGAATGTGAATGAGACCTCACTGATCCTCGAGTGGAGTGAGCCCCGGGACCTGGGTGGCCGCGATGACCTCCTGTACAATGTCATCTGCAAGAAGTGCCACGGGGGCCCTGGGGCTGGGGGGCCCTCGACCTGTTCACGCTGTGATGACAATGTGGAGTTTGTGCCTCGGCAGCTGGGCCTGACAGAACGCCGGGTCCACATCAGCCATCTACTGGCCCACACGCGCTACACCTTTGAGGTGCAGGCCGTCAACGGTGTCTCGGGCAAGAGCCCTCTGCCACCTCGCTACGCTGCTGTGAATATCACCACCAACCAGGCTGGTGAGGAGGGGGCAGAGGAGGGTAGGGCCTGCCAAGAGTCCACCAGGGGTCCTGTGGGAACTGGGTCTTTGGGAAAGATGCCGGGATCCAAGGAGCCCCTGGTGAGACCCTGCCCTTCTGTAGCCCCATCCGAAGTGCCTACACTACGTCTGCACAGCAGCTCAGGCAGCAGCCTGACCCTGTCCTGGGCCCCGCCAGAACGCCCCAACGGAGTCATCCTGGACTATGAGATGAAGTACTTTGAGAAGGTCAGATCCTCAAGGGGCAGGAGAAGGCCTTGGGCTGAGCTGGGCTGAGAAGATTACCCCTAGATAGTATGAGGGGCCCTTGTGAGCAAGGCCTCAGGTACTGAGGGAGCCATGGGCCAGGCCTGGGTGTGGATAGGGGCTGGTAAGCCTCAGGACCTGCCTGAGGAAGCCATCTCTCCCTGGCATTGCAGAGTGAGGGCATCGCCTCCACAGTGACCAGCCAGAAGAACTCTGTGCAGCTGGATGGGCTGCGGCCAGATGCCCGCTACGTGGTCCAGGTCCGTGCCCGTACGGTAGCTGGCTACGGGCAGTACAGCCGCCCAGCTGAGTTTGAGACCACAAGTGAGAGAGGTACACAGCCCCCCTGCACCTGGCCCTGCCTGGCCCATGCTGTCCAACCTCCAGTCACCAGCCCCTTCTCATCTCCAGGCTCTGGGGCCCAGCAGCTCCAGGAGCAGCTCCCCCTCATTGTGGGCTCTGCGACAGCTGGGCTTGTCTTCGTGGTGGCTATCGTGGTCATTGCTATTGTCTGCCTCAGGTAATTCCCCATGGTTGCTCCCATTGGCTGACTACAGCTTTCTTTTAGCACCCTATAGCCCCCATGCCACATGGGTGAACCACCTCCTCTCTCAGTCCCAGGGCAATGTTTTTCCTGAGTCCAGGCTCTCCTTGCTGTCAAGGCCCTCTCTAGCCCATGCCCACACCTCCATCCTCTCCCATCCCCCATGCCCTGGCCCCGAATCTACTGGCATATCCCTCAGGAACTGAGTCCTCTGAGCCCCTTGCCCAGAGATCCAGAGGCTGCTGTGACCACCAGCTGTAGAATCTGGCACCAGGCCATCCCTTGTGTCTTCTCTGCCCTTCTGTGAGCCCCAAGGGTCCCTGAGCAGAGGGAGCAGAGGGTTATCTCAGGCCTGTCTTTCCCTCTTCTACAGGAAGCAGCGACACGGCTCTGACTCGGAGTACACGGAGAAGCTGCAGCAGTACAGTGAGTTGGCCACCCAACCCCCACCTCCCCAAGCTCCCCCAGACTGCAGAAGGGTTTGGAGATATCTCTCTCCCTGCTTGTAACTTCATTCTGTGTAGACATGCCCTGAACACCCCCTCTGGCTTCCAGGCAAGTGCCATTTCCTAACTCCTACCTCACTGCAATACCCTGAGCTGAGCCCTGACCTTACTCCTGCTAGCCCCAGAGATAGACTGAAATGTGTAGCCCCAAAGGCAGTTAGTCCTGTGGGAGACAAGAGACATACACATAAGAAATGATTAGAGAATAACGAAGTGTGGAGCCTGGATGTTACTGTTGTAAAGAGTCATAGAGTTTAGAGAAGGGGAGGGCTTCCTAGAAGAGGTGGGCTTGACTTGAGCCAGACACAATGAGCAATCAGGGTTTTGAGAAGTGGGGGGAAGGAGTCTCTGGAAGGTAGTGGTGGGGTAAGGAGAGAGCCCAATTGTGGGGGCAGTGAGAAGACTGGTTTGACAGCTGCTGGAAAGCAGGCTGGGTAGTTGTGGCCAGTCCTTGGAGGGTCGTGAAAGGCAGGCAGAGGAGTTTGGACTTGACTCCACAGTAAGTAATTGGAAAGGCTCTCAAGCTGAGGAGTTGTAACAATGGAAGTATTGTTTTAGGAAGACAAGAGGTATGCAGGTTAGCTTGATGGGAAAAGTCCAGAGGCAGAGAGCCCAGCTGGGAGGCTATTGCAATAGTCTTGAGTGTTGAAGACCTGAAGAAGGTTGGGGCAATGGAAACAGAGTTTTGGATGTGTTGAAAGATGAGGGAGAAAACACAGCAGGAGAATCTTAGGTGTCCAGCCTTCGTGGTCACTGGCAGTTCTCATAGGGAGTAGGGGTAGGCCAATGACACAGGAAGATGTGGATCAGGCTTAGCAGGGAGTTGTGGGCCCATCAGGGCTGAGAGTCTAAGTTTGAGGCTTGAGGAGCTATCCCACTGTCTGCACCTGGAGAGCCCGGCTTGAAGATCTGTTACCCTCTCACTCTTGGCCCTTCTCCCTCCCTCCAGTTGCTCCTGGAATGAAGGTATATATTGACCCTTTCACCTATGAGGATCCTAATGAGGCTGTTCGGGAGTTTGCCAAGGAGATTGATGTGTCCTGTGTCAAGATTGAGGAGGTGATTGGAGCTGGTGAGTCTCCTGGGGCAGAGTGGGAGAGGGCCTGAGGTGGGCTGGGTATGGGGGTGATCTCAGAAGTAGTTCGTGACCTGTGCCCTATGACCTGCAGGGGAGTTTGGGGAAGTGTGCCGTGGTCGGCTGAAACAGCCTGGCCGCCGGGAAGTGTTTGTGGCCATCAAGACACTGAAGGTGGGCTACACTGAGAGGCAGCGGCGGGACTTTCTGAGTGAAGCCTCCATCATGGGTCAGTTTGATCACCCCAACATAATCCGGCTGGAGGGTGTGGTCACCAAAAGTCGGCCGGTTATGATCCTCACGGAGTTCATGGAGAACTGCGCCCTAGACTCCTTCCTCCGGGTAAGAGCTACCCTCCAGCTCTTCTCCCTCCTCCAGAGAGCTGGGTCAGGCCAGATAGACCCAACTCAAATCCACAGATATATACTGATGTGGCATAGTACAGGGAACAGAAGGCCTTCAGAGCCAGAATGATCAGAGTTCACATCCTGACTCTGTTCCTTACTGCCTGTGTGACCTCAGGCAAGTTACTTAACCTCTTTGAGTCTCAGCTGCCTCGGTTGTAGAATGGGGCTGGTAAGCGCTATTGAGTCCTTCTGGGCGTTAATTGGGATGTTGTGGACAAGATGTGTGACACGTAGTAGGGCAGCTTATGTAGCATCCTCAGTACGCTGTGGACATGGCTACAGGATAGGCAAGGGATAGTGTCTGAGAACTTGGAGAGGCCAGGTAGGCAGCCAGGCCAGGAGCCATGAGAGAGGCAATGGGCTCACCAGAGCCTGCTTATTGCCTCCAGCTCAACGATGGGCAGTTTACAGTCATCCAGCTGGTGGGCATGTTGCGGGGCATTGCTGCTGGCATGAAATACCTATCTGAGATGAACTACGTGCACCGTGACCTGGCTGCCCGCAACATCCTTGTCAACAGCAACCTGGTCTGCAAAGTCTCGGACTTTGGCCTCTCCCGCTTCCTGGAAGATGACCCCTCTGATCCTACCTACACCAGCTCCCTGGTACAGAAAGCAGCTGGGAGGGACACTGAGGGTGGGGCTAACCAGGCAGGGGCTCAGGCCTGGGGGGCAGCCCTGAGTCACAGGGTGAAGGGCCTGTGCCCCCCCAACCAGGGTGGAAAGATCCCCATTCGCTGGACTGCCCCGGAAGCCATAGCCTATCGGAAGTTCACTTCTGCTAGTGATGTCTGGAGCTATGGAATTGTCATGTGGGAGGTCATGAGCTATGGAGAGCGACCCTACTGGGACATGAGCAACCAGGATGTGAGTGGGGTCAAGCCAGAATGGTCAGATGGGTGGGAGCCAGCTGGGGAGCAGAGCAGTGGCTCATTCACATTTTCCTTGCCTTCACCTAGGTCATCAATGCTGTGGAGCAGGATTACCGGCTGCCACCACCCATGGACTGCCCAACGGCACTGCACCAGCTCATGCTGGATTGCTGGGTGCGGGACCGGAACCTCAGGCCCAAATTCTCTCAGATTGTCAATACCCTGGACAAACTCATCCGCAATGCTGCCAGCCTCAAGGTCATCGCCAGTGCCCAGTCTGGGTCAGTACCTTTGCCTCTGCTCCCATCGAGCCAGCAGCCCTTTTCTTGCATCTCCTGTCCTCAGGACTCACTAGGCCCTTCTCTTCCCACACAGCATGTCACAGCCCCTCTTGGATCGCACGGTTCCAGATTATACAACTTTCACAACAGTTGGTGATTGGCTGGATGCCATCAAGATGGGACGGTATAAGGAGAGCTTTGTCAGTGCAGGGTTTGCATCCTTTGACCTGGTGGCCCAGATGACCGCAGAGTAAGTGTGCCACAGGTTTTGAGTGGCAGGGAAAGGGGCTCTAGATGGGGTCAGGGTAGTAGACAAGAGGGAAGAAACTGATCCTGCTTTGGCTCCATCTGCAGAGACCTGCTCCGGATAGGGGTCACCTTAGCTGGCCACCAGAAGAAGATCCTCAGCAGTATCCAGGACATGCGGCTGCAGATGAACCAGACACTGCCCGTGCAGGTCTGACCCCAGCTCCTACTGGGGGGTGCCCCCCAAAGACGTGCAGGGATGCTGAGCAGCTGGCTGAACTTTTGGACTTTTGGCCTGAGGCTCTGGCCCAGAAGATAGAAGTTTGGGGAGAGCCCAAGCTGGGACTTCTCCAGGCCTGTGCTCCCTCCCCAGGAAGTGTGCCCCAAACCTCTTCATATTGAAGATGGATTAGGAGAGGCGGTGATGCCTCTCCCCAGACCTCTTGGGGCTCAGGCCTTCCTGCTTTGCAGTGGGGGAATCCCCAAAACCTCAAACTTGTCTACTCTTCAGTGCTGGAGGTCCTGACAGGGTCAGGTGGGGAGTAAACCTGGGTTCCATAGGGCCCAGCCCTGGCAGGGGTCTGGACCCCCAGGTAGGCAGAGCTGTCCCTCCCTCAGGAACTAGAGGAGGGGACTCTGGGAATGGGGAATGTGACACCCCCATCCTGAAGCAAGCTGGGACCTCCAGTTTGGACAGGGACTTGTTCTGGGGGCTGAGGGCCCTGTCCCCACCCCCGCCCTTGGTGCTGTCATAAAAGGGCAGGCAGGGGCAGGCTGAGGAGCAGCCCCCGTACCCACAAGGACTGACTCTCAGAGCCAGAGATGGGATGTATGAGTGTATGTATGTGTGTGTGTGTGTGTGTGTGTGTTTGTGTATGCGTGTGCTTGTGCATGCACTGGCCTGCACAGAAAACATGAATGAGTGTGTAAAAGCTTGGCCCTATGCCCTGCAGTGGGGCCAGCTGGGCCAACAAAAGAATAAAGGCAATAAGATGATTCTCTTGCCCCTTCTTATTCCTCCTCTCAAAGGAGGATTCTTGATTCCCTCAAGTTCACAGTCCCTGGCCACCAACCCTTCACTACTCCCTGGAGTCACTGAAAGACCAGATCCAGGGCTATTCAGGCTCAATTCCCCTTTTATGTTCTAGCCTCATTGCTTTGAGCATGGAACAGATTTCATGGAAGTGGGGCAGTAATGATGGAGGGGAAAGCACCCCAGTGATCCTTCCTTCTAAGGCACAGAAGATTGCTGGGTGGGACCCAGATGCTTTCAGGCAAGGCAGAGCTTTCTAGGAGTATTCTATTATTTATTGTTGTCCTGGGTAGAGTGCTGCAGCATCATAACTCACACCAACCTCAAACTCCCCAGCTCAAGTAGTCCTCTTGCCTCAGCCTCCCCAGTAGCTGAGACTACAGCAGCTACCCACCACTTAGCCGAGCTATTTTTAGTAGAGAAGAGGTCTCACTCTTGCTCAGGCTGGTCTGGAACTCCTGAGCTCAACCAATCCATCTGCCTTGGCCTCCCAGAGTGCTAGGATTACAGATATGAGCCACCAGGCATGGCCCCTAGAAGAATTCTAAGCTGTGAGCTGCAGCTAGGAGTTAATGCAGTTGGAGGGCTGGAAGCACTGGCCACCTGGCCTCAAAATGTGACCTTTTTGGGATGGGGGCAGACACAGGAGTCCTGTTCACATGCATTGTCTCTGAGGAGAGTAAGGGCTGGTCAGTTCCCAGGGTCACGAGTTTTGCTAGTTCAGAGATAGAGGGCCAAAAGCCTGACTCCTGTTTATTGAGTGCTTACTATGACCAGGCACTGGTCTAAATGCCCCATTTATATACAGATCTTACTTAATCTCACAACAACTCAGCCAGGGAAAGAAATATTTTTATCTCCTTTTTACAGAAGAGGAAAAGGAGAAGTTAAGTAACTTGCCCAAGTCGCTGAGTTAGTAAGTGAGGCCCTCAGCTGGGATTCCCACTCAGAGACTGCCTGCACACTTAAAAGGTTCAGAGGAGAAATAACAAGAAGCGGGGAGGGGGTTAGCAAAACAGCTTCTGAAAGTGTCAAAGGAGAAAGCGGTGGGGAGTGCTCAGAGGCACCTTGGACACAGAAAGCTGGGGAGTGGCTGGGGCAGGTACTGTCATTTTCCCAGTGGCCCAAGGGGCCCTTGGGTTTGCTCCTCTTGGGACAACATTCCAAGCTGCCTGCATATCCTAAATCAGAGGATTGGTGGGCAGGACCCGGCAGGCACAGAGGCACGGACAGACACTGTGGTAGTTCACTTGGAACACCCCCAGATCTCCCTGGATGCTTCCAGGCAGGGCGGAGCTTCCCAGTGGACTTGGAGGCTGCAGCTAGGGGTTAAGGCAGCCAGCCGCAGGCCTGGCTGCAGGAGGCCGCCATTTCAGGTGCCAGGGTTCAGGTTGCCCGGGTAGACGAGGGCGGGGGAGGCCAACGTCGCAAGGTTGTCGTTCTGCCCAGCGCCTGAGCGGCGGGCTTGGTGCGTTTCAGGCCGGGGCTCCCGGGCGGCGAACTTCGGGGCCAGGGAGCGTCCCGGGCGCGGCTGGCGTGGGGCGCACTTTCGAGGCCGCCCCCGTCACCGGCCGCGCGTTCCTGCAGCGCGGGGGCTCCTTAGTATTCCTCCCACTGCGCCCAGCGCCGCGCCGCGGGAGAAGTGAGCCCTGCTGGGCTCTGGCCTTCCGTGTCCCCCGGGTTCAGGGAGGTGGGGAGAGACGGGCCCTCCCTCCTCGGCCTAGGCCTCCTTCTTTCCCCGGTTGGGGCAGAGGGAGATGCCCTGCTGGAGGTGGGGTGCGGGTGGGGATGGAGGCGATGTGTGGGCCAGAGGTCACCCTTGGGCCCAGGCGCCGGAGCTGTCAACGGGACAAGGTGTTGCTAGCGGCCAAGGGAGGGGACGCGGCCCGAGTGGCGTCCTACACAACCTGCTCGCCATTCCCGGCTGAGGGGACCGATAAAGGGGAGGAGGAGCTCCAAGCTTTTATTTACTCAAGTGTCCACTTCCTATTCCCGACGCTCGAGGATGAGGAATCGGTCTCCTGGGGAGACTCCCTCACCAGCGGTGACCCTATCCCATCACTGACTAGTATAGCCGGAGCCCGGGTGGAGAGCGCCGAGACCTGGGGTGGGGGCTCCACCTGCGGAGGTGTGACATCGCCCCCTACTGGGTCTGCGGAGAGGGCTGGCTCGGAGACGTCAAAGGGCCCTGGGAGCCCGACAATCAGGGGGACACTTGGCTTGTGCGCTCCAGGCGGAGAATCTCGACTTTTTTTTTTTGGAGACAGAGTGTCACTTTGTCGTCCATAGTAGAGTGCTGTGGCATCATAGCTCACAGTAACCTCAAACTCTTGGGCTTAAGCAGTTCTCTTGCCTCGACCTCCCCAGTAGCTGAGACTACAGGCTCCAGCCACAACGCCCAGCTATTTTTAGAGGCGGGGTCTCGCTCATGCTCAGGCTGGTCTTGAACTCCTGAGCTCAGGCAATCCACTAGCCTCCTCCTCCCAGAGGGTAAGGATTACAGGCATGAGCCACCACGCCCCGCCTTGGAGAGACATCTTGAGTTCAGAAATACAGATTGAATACCATGTCTTCTGCAGGACACCATACATACTTCCCTCCCAGTGTAATCAGGAAATTCTCTCCTGCAAGCACGCCCCTATGCTGTGGCTTGTCCACGGACACAGCAGACAGTGGCACACTGGACTGCCCCCAGCTACATCCACACCATGGCCCTCACTCTCTTACTCAGGTTCACTCATTCTCAGACCCTTGACCATCCCTAGCCCCACCTCCTAGCTCAGATACCCTAAGAACTTTCCAAGACTGAAAAAAGGTGAAGTAATGGACACAAAGAAAAGAGCCATCCCTTTCCTAGAAGACATCTACCTGAGTGGCCTAACTCTGCTCAACTGGGTCTTAGGAGAGGGCTGGGATGAGTCCTCATACTCAGCAAGTTTGCAAGGAAGGGTTGGTAGCCCTGGCTAGGGCAGAAGAAGAAAGAGGGTACTTCAGGGGTTGTCTGGCTTTTCTGGAGGTAGATAAGGAGTGAGGGCAATGAGTTTTTAGTCTGCCTGGTGTTGGCTAATTACACACTTCCTCAGTAAGAAAATTAGATGTCCCAAGCTACTGCTTAAAAAGAGAAGCCGGTAAGAGCTGGGTGTTGAAGGTTGGAAGAGGGAAGCTTCCTTCTTGTTCCCTCATTCCTCCTCCCTCCCTGGGGGCAGTTGCAGCCCCAGAGGAGCCATTTGTTGCCCTCTCTGAGCTTGAAGAGTAGGAACCTCAAGGGAGGGCAGGCTGCTTTAGATTGCATTTAGCCCCTGACCAAATCCCTTCCTCCAGGGTGGCCCCACAGAGAGGGACCTGTACAGCAATCTTAGCTCTAAGGGTCAGTGGCCAGACCCTGGATTAGAACTTGGAAAATGTGGGGCAACTGGGTAGAGTGGTGGGAAGGGCTGTCAATTTAGAATTTAGGCAAACCTGGGTTCAAAGCCCAGCTCTTTTGTTTCTTACACCTCTGTGCCTCAATGCCTCATCTATAAAAAGGTGTGAAGATCATTTCTATCTCATGAGATTGTTAAATCAGTTAATACACGTAAAGTATGTGCCAGGATCATAGTAAGTGCAAAGAAATGTTAGCTACCATGTTTTATTGGTATGAAGTTTAAATAAAATGGACAGGAAAATGCTGAACAGTGCTTGGCACATGGCAGGGATGGAATAAACCAAGACATTTAGGGAAATTTATCTACCCCATTCAGGTCTCTGGAAGGGAAAGGTTGGGGCTCCCTCTGGAAAGGAAGAGGATGAGAAAGGTGGCCATAAGAGCACAGAAGCTCTTTAGAGAGTAGAGAATGCAGCAAATTGCCGAGGGAGAAACACAGTTCATGTGTTCCACATTTATCCACTCAGTGCACCGATCCTGGGAATAGGGCTCCTTCCCTCCAATATTCATTCATTTATCCTTCAAATATTTACTAGACAACTACTATGTGTCAGGGATTGTGCTGGGCACTAGGGAATAGTGTGATGAGCAAGAATAGAGAAAGCCAGTGCTTTAAAGAAGATTCAGATAATTGCATGAAGAATTATATTAATTCCATGTTGAAGTAAATGTTATAGAAGAAAAGTTGAGTGTTGTGAGACTGAATCTAGGTCCTGAGCTAGTCTTGAGCAGGGCTGGGGGACTCTCTTACCAGTTATCTAATGCCTAGCAGAGGGAGCTGGGGCCCCTATTACTCTCCAAGTCTCTTTAACCTTTTTTTTTTTTTTTTTCTTTAACCTTTTAATGTCTGATCCGGTGGCACCCATAGCTCAGTGGGCAGAGTGCCAGCCACAAACACTGAGGCTAGTGGGCTCAAACCCAGCCGGGGCCAGCTAAACAGCAATGACAACTGCAACAACAACCACAAAAAACAGCCGGGTGTTGTGGTGGGTGCCTGTAGTCCCAGTTACTTGGGAGGCTGAGGCAAGAGAATCACTTAAGCCCAAGAGATGGAGGTTGCTGTGAGCTGTGACACTCATTGCACTCTACTGAGGGCAACAGAGTGAGACTCTGTCTCAATAAAAAAAAAAAAATTGTTAATGTCTGACCCTGAGCGTGTATCTTCATCCACTCCCTCACTCATTCATTTCTTCAACATACCCTCATTGGCTCTTCCATAACCCAGGTCCAGTGTAAGCAGCTGGGGATGTGGAGATGAAGCAGCTGCACTCTCCTCTCTAGAGGTGTGCATGGCTGGGAGAGGGACACTGAGATATAAGCCAACTGATACAGGTAGTAAGTGCTCAGTGTAAGCGCTGTAATTAGGTAAACACTTCCAGGTGCTATAAGGAAGGGACCTAGGCTGGGAATATTGTCAAAAAAGGCTGCCTGCGAAGGCGATTCTTAAATTAAGCCGTGGAGGCTATGCAGTAGTTAACAAGAGGTGAGAAGGGAGTAGTATACTCAAAGGTCCTGGACAGGTGAGAGCAGGGCTGGCTAAGGATCCCCATTCCAACTCAGAGGTTGAGAAAGGAATAGGGTTGTGGACATGTGGTATGGACCAAGCCTTCCCTTTCCCATAATTCATCCCCACCTGGGGCCACCCACTTGTCACAGCCCAGAGGGCTGGTCTAGTTCCAGCAGTTCTACAATTCCACAGTGTTCCCTGGGCACCCTCTGTTTTTGCCACATCCATAGCCCTCTGCTCTACTTCCCTGCTGCAAGCCACATTGGTCCACAAGTATTTCTGAGTGCATGATGCATTCTAGTCCCATTTCTGCAGAAAAGCTCAGAGCGATTAAATGGCTTGCCAATGGTCATAGAGACAGTCACTGGCAAAGCCAAAATCCACATCCAGCGTAACCTATCCACAATTCTGTGTTCTTCCCACTACATCCAGATACCATGGGAGGGGCCCAGGGGAATTCGGAAGTGTAGCACCTGGATCGCACACCTTCCTGGGGCACTTTAAGAGTGACAACCCTGGCTCGGCGCCTGTGGCTCAAGTGGCTAAGGCGCCAGCCACATACACCTGAGCTGGCAGGTTCAAATCCAGCCTGGGCCCGCCAAATAACAATGACGGCTGCAACCAAAGAATGGCCGGGCATTGTGGCGGGCGCCTGTAGTCCCAGCTACTTGGGAGGTGGAGGCAGGAGACCCGCTTGAGCCCAGGAATTGGAGGTTGCTGTGAGCTGTGAAGCCACGGCACTCTATCCAGGGTGACAGCTTGAGGCTCTGTTTCAAAAAAAAAAAAGTGACAACCCTTATTTCCCAGATCATTTTCAGGGGCTGCTTCAACTTTCCTTCTCAAGAGGGGAGGAGAATTAGGGGTGGGGAGCTGGACACTCAGGTGCTGAAGGTTCTTGTCAGGAGTACAGCTCTGGAATGGAGTCGAGGTCTAGCTGGGGGGTGGGGCACAGGGCAGACTGAGGCTCCCTGGCTTTCCCTCTCTCCTCCTCTGTTCCTCATTAATTATTCCCATCTCATAAAGCAGGAATGAAAACAGGCTCAGGGGCTGGCTGGAGGCCTCCGTGACATCAACCCAGAGGTGGCTGCCCTGACCCTGACTGACTGGGGCTGAGAAGACCCCTTCTCTACTTTATCACAGCCTGACAGAGAGACGGAGAAAGGCAGGGATCAGTTCTCCCCAGTCCCTCTCCCTTCTCTGGGGACTGAACTTGGGGCAGGTAAGAGAGGTGGTGCTTGCCTGAGGGGACCAGACGGGTGTGTCAGGAGGAATGTGAATGTGATGGGTACCAGAGCTGACTTTCCCCCCGACCCCACTGCCTCCCACACACCCTGCCACCCTTTCCCCACAGTCACCCCAACACCACTCCCGGCCATTGTTCTCCAGACATCCCCTTCACTTACTTTCCAAGCCACCTCCACTATTGAAGGCTTCCCTTACACTGCCCTCTTCCCATCCTCACCTCCCTCATTCTCTTTGAGCTTCAGGTCACAGTTGGGCTTCTTCTGAGACTTGGTACCTGGCTGATTGGATTCCCACCCGGATTTTGACCTCTCACCTCTGGTGACCTCCTCCTTTCCCTGTTGGCCTCCTGACAGCACATCAGGCTGTACTGCCACTCAGTCTTCACTTAGCCATCTCCCCTAAGACTGCAAGTGTGATCTTCCAGGCTCCCACCAGTTGTCCTGTCTGCCCAATTTCCAGATCTCTGGTCCCCCCAACCCTTCTCTTCCTGCCCAACCTGGATATTACTCTCACTCTCCATCACTCCCACTGCCATTTCTCTGAGCAATCCTTTTCTTGCTCCACGGCTTTCCAGTAGCATTTCCCCACAGCAGCTGCTGCAGACTTTTCTGCACTGCTCAAGCCCCTAGTTGTGCCTTCCATTCTCAGCAGTTTCTCACCTTCAACTTTACCAAAATAATGCATCCTCCCAGAACACACTCACTGAGACTTCTTTGCCAGGCACTGAGCCTCAGGCAATGGAGATAAGTGAGCCACCCTCAAGGAGCCCACAGTTTAGTGGGGGAGAAAGACAGGAATGTTCCAGGTGACAGGAATATTTCCAGGTATCACTGCTGGGTTTTGAAGCTAATGGCATCATGAGAACAATGCTTTAGGAAGTGGAGTGAGGCAGGGGTAGAATGGACTGGAGGATGTAGAGAGGGTGGCAGGAAGGAAGGGGAGAACAGCAAGGTCTAGGTGAAGGGTTATCAGGTCCTGCTTGGAGCTGGGTGAGGAAGAGGTGCTGCTGAGGTGACAGGTGTGAGGACTGTCACAGAAGAAAGTAGCAACATGCTTAGTGACTGATGGAGTGTGGGAGGGATAGATAGTAGATGTCTGGGGACTGGCAATTGGACTTCTTTGACATCATTTATGGGTACAGAAAGTACAGGAGAGGGACTGGTATGTGTGAAGGAGAACAATGAGTTCAATATGAGGCTTGCAAGGAGAGGTGCCCAGTAAGCCACTGAACATGTGGACCTAGAGCTCAGGAGTGGGGCTGAGCTGGAGTCAGCAGGCTCAGCATGAGGCTAGGGGTGAAGTTCAGTTGGATTGCTCCAGAGAGTTGCAGAGAAAAGAGTAGATGCGAGGTAGGTAGGAGGGAAATGCTGCCTCACTGCTCCGGCAGGCATCATTTCATGCCTTTCTGCAGGCTCTTGCCACACTGCCTTGAACATGTTCCTGTTTGCCCTCTCTGCCTTGATGGGTGTTCCTTGAAGAAGGCAACATGTCTTTATGATCCATGTTCCCTACGAAGATGTGCCTGAGTCTGCCACAAGAGAAGGGTCAGAGATGCCTGTGGGATGGATGGATGGTAATAATAACATGTCGAGTGCTGATTTACTGTGTACCACGCATCATCCTAAGAGTTTGCATTTAGTATTTCATCTAATCTTCAGAACAACTCTGTGAGGTAGGTAATCTTACCATTTTACAGATGGGGAAGTTCGGCTAAAAGAAACTAAGCAACTTTTTCAAGGCCACAGAACTAGTACACGGCAGAGTTAAGATTTGAATCCAGGTAGTCTAGCTCCAGAACTTATTGATTTTTAGAGATGTGGTTTTGCTGTGCTGCCCAGGCTAGAGTGCAGTGGTTATTCACAGTGAATCATGGCATACTACAGTCTTTAACTCCTGGACTCAAGACTCCTGCCTCAGTCTCCCAAGTAGCTGGGACTATAGACATGTACCCCCATGCCCTGCCAGAGCTGATTTCTTTTACTCTTGTACTATTCTGTGTCACAAATAAAATCTTAGAAGAACAACGATGACTATATTTATTATGGAATGCTTACTGTGCTGGCCACTGTGCTAAGAACTTTGATAGATTATTTCATTTATTGTAAATGAGTCAATAGATGAATGAATTGATGGGCGTGAGGATGCAGTATCTGAATGTATGTATCGGTAAAATATGTATGCCTTGGTGTATATACGTATGGACAAGTAGATGAATGAATGGGTCAATGAATAGGTAGATGAGATGATAAGTGAAAGGATAGATGGAGAAATAGACAAATAAGTGAACATATGTATTAACAAACAATTCTGGATGAATGGATGATGAGTAGGTAAATAGACAGAGAAATGGATATATGAGTGGATGGATGGATGCATGAATGATAGGATTCATGAAAGAACAAACAAGAAGCTTTGTGGATGAGAGAATGTATGGATAGATGAGTGGATGTATGAGTAGGTAGAGACATACAAAAATAGATGGAAGTATAAGTGAGTGAATGAATGGATAGAAAGATGGATGGAGAAATGGAAAGATAAATGGGTAAGCAAGCCTAAATGAGAAGATAGATAGTGGATGAACTGGTGAATTGATGGATGAGTAGATAGGTGGATGAGTGGATGGAAAGATAGATGAATCAATAGACAGTGAGTGTATGGATGAAAGGATGAATAAATGGGTGGATAATTAAATGGCTGGAAGGCAGAACAGCTGGAGGCATGAATGGTCAGGGATGTCCAACATTTTTTTTCTCTGCTGCACGTTGAAAGAATAAGTGTTATCTTGGACCACGCATTAAATACACTAACACTAACAAAAGCTGATGAGCAAAAGAAAGGTCCATACATACTTTATGTGATATCAGACACCATAGATAAGCAAAACTAGTTCTCACAAAATCAGTATGCAGCCCACAGGCCGCAGGTTGGACACCCCTGGGTTAGAGGATGGAGTGAATAAGTAAATGAATGGATGAATGGATTTGTGGATGGGTGGATAAGTGGATGTTTAGATAGTTAAATGGATAAAGGAATGGATTTCTATATTTAGGGTTATAAAAGAGTATAAGAAAATTATAGTCGGCTTGGCACCCGTGGCAGAGTGGTTACAGTGCCAGCCACATACACCAAGAGTGGTGAGTTCAAACCCAGCCCAGGCCAGCTAAACAACAATGACAACTGCAAAAAAAAAAAAAAAAAAAAAAAAAAAAATATATATATATATATATATATATATATATATACACACACACACACACATATATCCGGGCGTTGTGGTAGGCGCCTGTAGTCCTAGCTACTTGGGAGGCTGAAGCAAGAGAATCCCTTAAGCCTAAGAGTTTGAGGTTGCTGTGAGCTGTGAGCTATGATGCCATGGCACTCTACTGAGGGCGACATAATGAGACTGTGTCTCAAAAAAAAAAATCATAGTCTTTACCCTTTTCCTTCTTTTGGCCATTTCTTCCACATTGGTATGTACTTAGAATCTGTCCTGCCCTATACTCTCTCTTCTGCCACACACACACAGAACCAGGGCCCAAAGCTTGGTACTCATTCCTCCTAGGATGGTTTCCAACCATCCTGATTCCTTTCTTGCTCTTCTGCCTTGATGTCCAGGAGAAGCACCTTCCAAATAACCAGCCTAGGAAGAAGGCAAGTGGGAATGTGGGCACTCCTCCTTTTGCCTCTGTTGTGATCTCTTGAAAAGTCCTAAGCCTGCAACCCAAGGGCCTGAGCAGAGGCCAGGATTGGAGGGTTATGATTAGGGTGGGAAATTAGTAGGCACTACAGAAAAGTATTAAGGGCACGGTGTCAGAGGAAGGAGGGGATTTTTGTGGGGTTGGCAGGACAGCTATACCCATCTCCAGGTAAAGAAGGAGATTATTCATTCATTTATGTATTTATTTATTTGAGACAGAGTTTCGCTCTGTCACCTGGGCTAGACTGCAGTGGCTTCATTATAGCTCAGTACAACTTTGAACTCCTAGGCTCAAGAGATCCTTTCACCTCAGCCACCCGTAGCTGGGACCACAGGTGTGCACCATCACACAGAGCCAATTTTTCTATTCTTGGTAGAGAAAGGGGTCTTGCTATGTTGTCTAGACCGGTATAAAACTCCTAGCTATAAACGACCTTCCCACCTCAACCTCCCAAAATGCTAGGATTACAGGTGTGAGCCACTGCACCTGGCCTTGAGAAAGGGTTGTAGGAAATACTCCTAAACCCTTTAGGCAAGCCGGAAGGAATGAGGCCTCACTGAATTAGAAGGCATCTGGAGTAAAGGGGTAACTGCCCCCCAACACAATCTGACAGACCCAATTGCAGTTCTGCATTTCAGTTCTACTGTATGGGAGCTATGTGACACTCAGCCTTTGACTTTCCTCATCTGTACAATGAACTAATAACATTTACCTCACAAGGTCACTGAGAGAATGAAACAAGGCAATGTCAAGAAAGCACAAATGCTTTCAAAAAAATAATATAATATGTAGATTTCCATTGGAGGGGGAAGATAAACTGGGGAAACTCAGCTCTCTATGAAGAAAACAGGATTTAGGGAATGATGACATCATAAGGGTCTTAGCCTGTTTGCGTTGCTGTAAAGGAATACCTAAGGGTGAGTGATTTATAAGGAAAAGAGGTTTATTTGGCTCACGATTCTGCAGGCTGTACCAGAACCATGGCGCCACATCTGCTCCTGGTCAGGGCCTCAGGGCTTCCACTCATGCAGGAAGGTGAGCAGAAGCTGGCATGTGCAGAGGTCACATGCAAGAGAAGAAATGAGAGAGGAGAGAGGACATGCACCACGCTTTTTAAACAACAAGCTCTCAGGAACTAATAGAATAAGAACTCACTCATTACCCTGAGGAAAGGAACCAAGCCATTCTAGAGATCCACCCCCAGGACCCAAACACTTCCCATTAGGCCCCACCTCCAACACTGGGGATCAAACGTCAATGTGAGATGTGAAGGGATCAACAAACCAAACTGCACCAATGAGTCTAAGAGCCGTGTAGCCTTTGGGCACCAGCACAGCTGCCTGGAGTCCCCGGTGAGTAGTCCCCTCCTGCTTCCTGCCCCACAGGCTCCTAGAGGTTTCCCCAGGCGGGAGAGAGATGCAACTACATCGGGAGCTGGTGGGGGCCCTGGAGCTCCTCCCCTGGCGCGACCCTCCCTCTCTGGGCACCCAGCCCTGTGTTAAACAAAAAAGAGCTGTTTGTTGTGGAGGATGCGTCGCTGAGACCCCAGAGTGGCCCTGGGGGGAGAGAGGGGGAGAGCGCTTCTCCCCTGCCTAGGAACAGAGTTTCTCCCACAGCTGGACCTCACTGTGGCACATGTGGAGTAAAGGAAGCCAGAAATTGGCATTTGTCTCTTTTCCTCCTCCACTGCTTTCTTTCGCCTCTCTTGCCTCATGGTATCTCCACATTGACATGTTTTCAGATGGAAGAACAGAGGCCGGGCAGCTTGCCTTGGGTCTCTCAGACATCTGCAATGTTGAGTAGCCAGACTTCCGTTGACGCCGCTAAGGGTATTTTCTATTCCTAAACCGGACTTGTAGTGGTTTTGAACATAGGTGAGGGGAAGAAGTGTGTCTTGTACTAGACTTTTTATGTAGTTTCATCCCCATAGGAAGCCTGCATGGATGACTTTATTACATATAGAAGGAAACTGAGGCTCAAGAAAGCTACTTACCCATGGTCACATGTCTGGTAAGGGTTAAAGTCCGGATAGAACCCAGGTGTCTGACTCCTGACCAGAGTGGTACCTTTGACAGGGAGCCTGGCGACAGGGGCTCTGGTGGCAGGGGTTTGTCTCTTTTCCTCCTCCACTGCTGGAGGAGAGGCCTGGGGTGCTCTGTCTGAAGGCTCCAGGGCTCCTGGTTCTGCGTGCGGCTCTGCACCAGCAGCCCCAGCTCTGCGTGTGCAAAACTAAGATGCTGAAACAGTGCCAACAGGGTCATACCCAGCCCCCCACCTGAGGGCTCAGGAAATGACACACCTGAAGGAAGAACAGATTGTTGGACTTGTCTCCAGGATCCCCTCCCAGGGGAGGGGTTTGCAGATGGCTGCTCAGCAGCCCCAGAGGGGAGGAGGGCGGTGCTCATCCAGCCCCTGGGGTCAGGTTCTGCTGTGGGCATGGTCCTGCTGTGTGACCTTAGACAATTTGCTATCTCTGGGCCTCCTACTTTTTCTTTTGTAGACAAGAGATTTTTCTCTGCTTACCTTCCGAGCAAACAGCCTAGAAAAGGAGACCTTTACACCCTGGGGGTCTGACTCAGGGTCTGCACACAGGCTCCGGGAAGAGGTGGGGGAGTGACAGCGCTGCAAGAGCTGCCTGTAGGTAAGGAGGGTTAGGAAGCATAAAACAGCACCCTGGGGGCTGCCTGTAGTTTTTTTCTCAAGTCTGGCTGAGCTAAGGGGCAGCTTCCTGTTGACCCCTTGCTGTAGCATCTGAAACACAGAGCTTTTCCTGCTCCTGCAGGAGAGAAGATGTTAAGGGGCAGGTGTGGCTGGCCCTGGTCGGTGGGATGGTGATGGGTTCTAATGTGGCAGCCAAACTCTCCTGTGGCTAGGAGCTGGGCTCAGCTCTAGAACATTATTTGCTCCAGGCTCAGGTAGGGGGACTGGGCACCTGAGGGGGCGGCCAGCAGAGGCTAAGCACCCACATCCTCAGGCTGAGACCGAGAGCTCTGAGTGACCAGCCTGAGAGGCCTGCTTCTCTTTGAGGACTCCAACCGTGTGGAGGCAGAATGCCCAGGAGTTGAGGGACAGCCAGTGTCATTTCAAGTGTGTGTGGGGGTCATCTCTTCTCCTTCCACACCAGCCTTGGCTGAGGCAGCTGCTCGGGGAAGGAAGGATGCTGGGGGGAGGGGAGGGCAGAGCCTTGCAAAGGAGGAGGCAGGAATTCTGGTTGGAAATCATTCAAATGAGGCTATGAAACCAGAACCCTGTCTCAGAACAAATTGGCCAGATTTGGCCTGGGGCCGGGGGTATGGAAGGAGTGGAGGAGGTTGGGCCCTGGCTGAGAGGGGGAGGGGTTGGACGGGACTCCAGTGTGTGGCCCCAGAGGAACCCAGGCTTCAGCTGTGACAGTAAAAGGGGCAGTCTTCTCAGTTTTCCTTGGCATACTGGGATGGGGTGGGGGCTGCCTGCTGTGATCTAGGAGGCAGAGGCCAGGTGCCCCAGCCACTCTGCAGTGTCCTGGAGGAAGGGATCTAACCCATCACTGACACCCTCTAGGGCTCTGCCACAACCCTATCCTGGCTTCTCTTCCTGCTTCACATTGAAGGCAGAAGAGCCCCAGTGCTCTTATGCCAAGTACCCATTTCATTTTCTTTTTCTTCTTTTTTTTTTTTTTTTTTGAGACAGAGTTTCACTGTGTCGCCCTTGCTAGAGTGCTATAGTGTCACAGCTCACAACTTCCAACTATTGGGCTTAAGCGATTCTCTTGCCTCAGCCTCCCAAGTAGCTGGAACTACAGGCGCCTGCCACACGCCCATCTATTTTTTGTTACAGTTGTCATTGTTGTTTAGCTAGCCCAGGCTGGGTTCGAACCTGCCAGCCTTGGTATATGTGGCTGGCACTGTAACCACTGTGCTACGGGTGCCAACCCCATTCCAACTTTTCTGTTTCCCTTTTAAGGCCCACATTCTGTGCTAAGCTAGATGGGGTCCAGGAATGAATCTAGCCCCCCAGGGAGGGAGGAGTCAATCTCTGAAGGTTTGGGATATGTCCTAACTGGGAGGGTGTTGGGGGGCTTCCTGCAGGGCAGCTTAGCCTTGCACTTGGGGAATGCCTCCCCTCCTCCTTCTGAGCTGGGGACAGGCCAGGTAGAATCGTCCATGAGGAAAACTGAGGATTTCAGAGACCCATCAAAGGAGCTGCTATGTGACAGAGGCAGCCTTAGAGAGGTCATGGGAGTAGGGTGGGGTGAGGGGGCTGGTGCTGGCTGCGGGAGAGGCATGGAGTCCGTTCTGAAGGAGGCGGGGTAGGCCACAGGAGGACAAAGAGGGGGAGGACTGTAGGAGCCTCCTCCAGGATTAGCTTTTTGTTCTACTGGTCACTGCAGGTGGAACCCCAGAGAGCTCTTTCTAGGGAGAAGCTCTGTCTGCCTATGGTGTGAGTGTCTGGGCCCCTTCTCAGGGAAGAGATGGGGTTCCTCAGATACCCCAATACAGCAAGTCTCAGAGTCCAGTGGAAGCAGGACTGAGGCAAGAGCATGAGCCCGCCCCCTTCCTGCGTGGCCCTTCCTTATCCCCTCCCAGCCCTGAGGTCTGTCTGACACTACCCTCCTCATGCAGAATTTTGCCTTTGTTTCCCTGAAAAGTTCCCACTTTCTGTCCCCATCTCTTGACTTGTGACTCAAGTCCCACCTGATGGAGAGGGAACCAGAGACGCACTGGGATCATGTCCCTTCCCCATTCTTCCCCAAGCCCACCTGGCATTTGAAGGAGACTCCATGGGGGGCTCAGAGGCCTCTTTGGCCTTTCTGTCCCAGCCTCACAGAGAGACTCCCAGAATCTTCTCAGCCTCCCCCTCCCTGTGGATTTCCAGTCTTCTCTGACCTGCCCCTCTGGGCGTGGGTTTCAGTCTTATTCATTGCTCTCAGCACCCCACCCTCAAGGAGCTCAGACGTCTTTCCACCCTCTCTGCACCCCACTTCCAAAGTCCTTGGTGAGCTCCCCAGTGGAGCCCTAGGAGACAGGCACTTCTCCGGGAATTAGGGACTAGCCAGCCTTGGTCCTTCCTTGGGGATCAGTCTGGGCCTGGACTTCTACTCTCAACCCCTTCTCTCAACAGAGGGGGCTGCTGTGGCGGGTGAGTAAGCAGGAGGGGGACGGCAAGGGCAGGAGAGGTGGGGGAACCAGTCTTATGTTGTTCTTGGCATGGAGCCCCCAGCCCCAGGGAAATCCTGACTCTGTGGAAAACTGAGCAGGCAGTCAGGCAGAGGAGGAGCTGAGAGAGGAAGAGGTGGAGAATGGGGAGGGGGACCAAGGGCTCAGGGTGAGGTGGGGGTAGGGGCTCCTCTCACAAATCAATCTCACCAGCTTCTCAGGCCTGACAAAAACCAGAGACCCAGGGTCTCCTGGGTCTGGGTCCAGAGAGGGGCACAGACCATCTGATGATCTTGGGGGTAGGGAAGAGAGGCTGAAACTGAGGGGCAGCATCCTGCTGGGAGGTTCTGACTCCAGCCCCCCAAAACAACAGGTGTGTGGGGTGGTGGGGGTCTGAGAAAACAACTTCACAGCAATGGAGCCCTACCAGGGTAGCTGTGACAGTGATGGGGGAGGGGCACCCCACTGGCCTGAAGTTCAGAACAATTTTATTGCTCTAAATTCTGGGCTGGCTCAACTCCTGAGCCACTGTGTGCCTTCAGACAAGTTGTTTCACCTCTCCTGGCCTCAGTCTCCTCAGATGTAAGAGGGTGCAGGATGGGGGGCCTATGAGTGGATGTTTACAAAGGTCCAATCTCACTCTGGCATCCTTTGACACTACATGACAGCTCCCCTCCATGCTTAGCAGGGAAAGGACTGTTGTTCTGGAGCCAGTAGACAACAGATCATAGTCTAGGCTCTATTATTTGATAACTGTGGCCTTGGGCAGGTCACTTAACCTCCCAGATCCTCAGTGTCTACATCTGTAAAATGGGCATAACCCCATGGCAGGGCTGTCATGCCATGAGTAAGACAATAGATATAAAGTGCCTGGCCTGGAAGTTCTCAGTTGAAGGTCATTGGTGATTTTGTGTCTGCTGCTTGGAGGTTAGAAGGTCTCAGACCAGATCCTTCTTCTGAGAAGGACCACCTCTTTCCTTTCATACTCAAGTGTTAATGCTAATCAAGTGACTTTAGCTTCCAAACTAGTAACATAGGAAACCCTCACAGATCACTCCCCAGTTTTAACAAGACCCTTGAGGGGTCTGTGCTGCTTATTCTTCCACTCCTCCTTCCTGCCATGACTAGTGTCTTCCTGCACCAAGTGTCAGTCTACTTGGCCACTGCCCCACTTGGGACACATGAACTCTTGGGTGTACCTTGCTGACCTTCACTGAGGTCTGAGCTATAGATGGAGGATACAGCCCTGCCTCAGCCAACAGTGTGCACTCGGTCATTAGCTGCCACTTCTGTCCTCAGCCCTGAGTCTTGCCAGCCTCTGGCCTTGTTTCTGCACAGGCCCACCTTCAGCCATTTCCTCAGCCCTCTTCCTCTCCTCTCTCCTCACAATGTCCCACTACTACCTACCCCTCACTCCATTCCCCTGCAGAGCCACACAGCACTTGGTACCACTCCCTTGTCCCTGCTAGGCCCAGGCTCTACCTAGTTTCAATCAGATTCTTGTGATAGACAGTACCTGAGATTTTCCAACCAGCAAAAGGGGCTGACTTTTGTCCCTCTCAGAGAATCCTGAAGAGCAGCAGTGTATTCATTTCCCAGATAATAATGTTTTCTAGCTACTACTTTATATTATTATTTTCCCAGAAAATGAGTTTGACCAACACTTCCTCTGCCCTAAGTGTCCCCTTCCTATATCAGGCTTACCTTCTTCTCCAGATCTCAGACTCTTTCTTCATGGGAAATCCCCAAGGCATATATGTGGGTGATTCAGGAGTGGGGAGGCCCAGGTCCTACACACCTGCTAGGTAGGGCCATGCCGGGAACCTATGATGAACTGGGGGTCCAGTCTAATCCTCCTTGAAGCCTCTAGATGGGACCCCCTTTCTCAGGAAGCCTGATGTAGCCCCAAAGGTCCATGTTCCAAGATGCAGTAGAAACTGGAATCAGAGGCCTCGAGAGCTGGGCTCTTGCTAGGTATCTCTTGTTTAGACCAGATCTGTTGTAGTTTGACAACGAAGGCTCTCGAGGGTGACCAGCCTGGTCAGCTACAAATGTCTAGAGAGACCATTTCTCAGACAGCAAAGTCCCCACTCCCCTACCAGAGGCAGAAAGCCCCTCTGTAACCTCTGTGACAAGTGGGTATCCAGACTCTGCCTGACCACTGGCAGGACAGGACACTCCTTACCTCCCCAGGCAGCCTCCTCAGGGTTGGGCAGCTGGTGTGACTAAACAGTTCAAAGCAGAGAATCCAACAAGCATTGATTGCAGCAGGGGATCAGGGAGCACAGCTGTGGATGTCTCCATGAGGAAGGGGGGTGAGGCCCAGGGTCCTAGGGATAAGCCCCAGACGTAGGGAGCAAGGGCTAGAGTTTGATTCTCTGCCATCAACCCACAGTGTGGCCTACAGAAAGTCCCTCTTTGGGCCTCAGTTTCCACAACCGTAAACTTCGGCACTGGGCTTGGGAAATTTAAAGGCCCTGCCCCTAGCGTTCAATCCTCTTCATGAGTCTATGAATAGCTGGTGCGGAGGGATTAGGCCTTGGTCCACCAGGGCTGGGTTGGCTCAAGAGTGCTCAGAGAATGAGCCCTGTGTGGGACAGGACAAAGTTCCCTTTCATTTCTTGAGGCCTTGGCAGCATCCCAGGGCCCACAGGCTTTCCCTCCCGCCAAGGTCAACCCGACCCTGACCTAGGGAATACAACTTCCTGGGGCAGTTGACATCAGGAGCTGGTGACTTGGTTGAGAGGAAGCCCAGCATAGACATGCAGACTCCCAGCCTCTGGGCTGGGGTCAGGGTCTGAGCAACTATATCTCTGGGCACCTTGTGTTCCTGACAGGAGCCCCCACCCATTTGCAGCCCTGGTGGTCCCTGGAAAGACCCACACTGGCCTTGTTTTCTGACAGGCCTGGTATGGAATCCAGACCTGCCACTTGTATGCTGAATGACCTTGAGCAAGTCACTGCTCCTTGTCATCTGGAAGTCAGGGACTCTAATTTCTACCTTGTGTGGTTGCTATGAAGATAAGGCAGATGAGTAAGCGTCAGCCCTTAGCTCACCTCCATGAAGAGTGGCAGTGATTATATTACCAGAGGCCCAGCTAAGCAGAGCAGGTGACAAGACACCCAGCATGAGACTGGGCTCTTCCTGCTGCCTCAGCTGTCTGTCTCTTGGTCTGTTTGTCCATTGGGGCGCTGTGGCCTTCCAATTTGCAGGCCCCCAAATCTGCACAATTTAAAGTAGTCAAAACAAACCCTCCACTCACTCTATTTATGCTAAGAGGGAAAGGCGCCTCGCTGGGCCTAATGGGTTCCAGGTGTGCTCTGTGCCCTGCAGCAGCTGAACCGGCAGCCGTGGTGGTGGCTGTGACTTTGCCGGGCTGACTGGGAAGTCTCATTTAGGCCAGACCTCTGTAGCCCAGCTCTCCAGCCTGTGAAAGTGTAGAGCTGGATTAGGCCCTACCCAGTAGGGCAGGACAGATGTGCTCAGATCATTGAGTTTGAAGCCAGGAGGTGCTGTCCCCACCCCCAGCAGCACACATGGGGGTCTGCTAGACTCTCATGCCTTTATCTCAACAGGGTCTGGGACTGCTGAGGTGATTTTCACAGATCTGTAAAACTCCCTCTCACAGGAGGTCGACTGTGGGACTGACCTCCCAGAGAGGCTCAGGGAACCAGGTGGGAGCCCAGAGGGCATGAGTGAGGTTTCTTTTATTTGCACGATATATTAATTATCCTGTTATATACTCAGAGTGACAGCTGTCATTTATTAATGGCCAGCCATGGACCAGGTACTGTATTTGGTGCTTTCTATCCATGAGCTTATCAAATGCTCACAATGTTATCGAAAAAAAACAGAGAGTGACAGGGAGGCTCAGGGGTACTAAGGGACTTGCCTGAGGTCATACAGTCAGGACCTGGCTGAAGGATTTGAGCCCAGGGCTGTCTGACCTCAAGGCTGAGGTCTGCTCACCCTACTGGGCAGGGCTTGTCTGGGTCTACATTTTTCATTGGCTGATGTGGCCCTTCCTTAAAGGGTCAGGGAGAGGGAGAGAGAGAGGACCTGGTTAGAGCGTGCAGTACAGAGCAATTTCTCCCTGCAGTAACAATGCCAGAGGCTCAACCACCCTCCCCGAAGTCCTCCTATTCCCAAACCTCAGCCCTGCTCTGCTTGCCAGTGAACACGCTATCTTCTCTCCACCTTCTCATCACCACTGGACCTGGCCAGGCCCATCACTGCCCTGTGTAGCAGAGGAAACCATTGGCACTGGGGTCACTGCCTGACCACGCTCACTCGTCTCACCTTGGCCCTGTAGGAGAGACTGGGGGAAGACTGGAGACTCATCCTGGAATTGCTAGTGGTGTGGGCAAGATTGCAAGTGGGGGGCTGCCTCAGCACTGCTGTTTGGGTAATTATTAACAAGAATAGGGGCGCCACCTGTGGCTCAGCGAGTAGGGCACCGACCCCACATACAGAGGGTGGCGGGTTCAAACTCGACTCTGGCCAAACTGCAACAAAAAATAGCCGGGCAGATGCCTGTAGTCCCACCTACTCGGGAGGCTGAGGCAAGAGAATTGCCTAAGTCCAGGAGCTGGAGGTTGCTGTGAGCTGTGACACCATGGCACCCTACCAAGGGCAACAAAGTGAGACTCTGTCTCAAAAAAAAAAAAAAAAAAAAAAAAAAAGAAAAAAGAATAATTTTTAGCCTCTGTAGACTCAATAATCATCCCATACATACAGTGTTCTTACTGTTAGAAACTTCTCAAAGCACTTGGTACTTTGTCAATTACCAATTGACACTTACCAATTTGTCATATAAATTGATTTACATATCTGTTTAGTTAATACTGCCTTCTCCCAGACAGCAAGCTCCAAAGGGGCAGTCTGCTTTTTGCTGTATCCCCAGCACCTGACACAGTGTTGACACATAGTAGTGGGTACCTGACAAGTTGTGTTGAATGCATTTATGGATGAATGAGTGAAATGGAGTCTGTAGGAAGTGAAGGCATGGGCAGGGCTGAGAAGGGGGAGACATATGAGGATGGAGCCTCAGGACTCTGTCTATGGAGCTGGGCTATGGGACATATTCAGTAGTGGGAAGGAGGGAGATTGCATCCTGGTGCCCCCTAAGAGCCTGGGGTTGTTGTGGGGTGGAGTGGCTAAACTGTAGGGCCCCTTCACTTGCCTTGAGCTGAACTATAACCTCTTGCAAGTAGGTAATCAGAGGCCACCTGTGGATTTAGGGTTCTCCTTTCATTTCCAGATTCTTATAACCCAGAAGGGCTACCAGCCAACATTTTACCTCTTTTTCTGACACTCTCAAAAGGGAATTCTGGATGGACTCCCTTGAGCCATTTCAGGAAGGCCATGGAGATGGGAACCTAATAACTTAAGTTGCAGGAGAGATGTTGTCTTGGGAGTCAGGAAAATTTGGGTTCAAAGCCAGCTCTACCACTTTCTACCTGGGAGACCTGGAATACATTTAGCTTCTCCAAGCCTCAGTTTCCTAATCTCTATATGATAATGCCCACTCTGTTCTGTTACTGCAGGGTTAACTAAGATCATGTACATAGAGCTATCCTAGTGCTTGGCCACTCAGTGACCACCTGGCCTCACCTTCCCGCTCTCAGCATCTAGCTGTGTGATTCCTGGCAGGACTCATTAACTTTCTGGGTCTCAGCTTCCTCATCTGTCAAACAAGAGGGTTGGATCCTTTAACTTTGATGGCCCCTTCCAGCTCTGACTTGCAGGGTTCTATTCTGAGCAGGGTGCCCCACCCCTGGGTAGGAGGAGCGCGAACATTCTTTCAGCTCAGATTCAACCCAGGCACATGCTTGCCCAGCCCCATCCCTCACATTTAGCCTGTAGCTGTTGCCACATGGGCCGCACCCTTGGCACCACAATCTCCCCCCACCCCCCACCTCATTTGCCAGGGCCGCAGGTGGGTAGCTCCGCTCGAGTGGGGCTGAAGGCGTTTGGGAGGACAGAGGATAGGGGAGAAGTGGGAAGGGTGGAGGGGCTGGAAGGGTATCCAAGTGGCAAGGGCGGGGCTGAGCCCAGTAGAGTTCTAACTCAGCCCCTTTCTAGCGGCGTTTGTGCTGGGGCAAGTGGCTTTAACCTCTTCGAAAGCCAGTTTCCTTGTTGATGAACTAATAACAATAACAATTTTAAAATCCATTAGATTGCTGCGAGGATTAAATGAAAGAATATCCGTCAACTGCCTCAGAGTTCGTTTTCGGCGGGATGTATGCCTTTCCCGCGGCCCCGGGGAGGGGAAGTTCCACGAAAGCCCTGTGGGGGCGCTTTGGCGACTTTCCCGCGGCGGGACCCGAGCGGGAGCGGCCTGCTGTCCCCACTCCGCAGCCAGAGCCGCTTCCCCTAGGGCTGGCAGTCTGGGGAGCCCCAGCCCACAGAGCTTGGGGGAGGCTGCGATGCGAGCCAGCTCCCTACCCCCACTCGCGTCGCCTGTGCCCGCTACAAGCGCCTTTGATCTGCAACCTTCAGGGGGATTAAGAGCCCGAGAGCCCCGCTCCCCGGGGTCCCCCGCTCCCGCCGCCCTCCCTCAGGGCTGACCTCCCAGTTGGCGGCGCGGGCTGGGGGCTGGCTCCGCCGCCGGTGGTCCCTGCAGCTCCCCGCCGCCGCGCCTCCGGGCAGGCCACTTGGATTACAAGGGCAGCAGCCGCGGCTTGCGGCTTCGGGGAGCCCCGGGGGCGGGGCGGGCGCTCCAGCCCATTTGGCCCAGGAATCTGTGTAAAGTGTTTAAAAAGAAAAACTCTCCGGAGGAGGACATAACCTTTTCTTAACATCTGGGGCTCAATTAACTAATGACAGCAAAGCCTTCTCCGGTGTCGCTGACCCCTGGGCTGCAGCCCGGCTCCCCCACCCCCGGTATTTATTCAGCTGCGGCCCCTCACTGGGACGGGGGCAGGGGGCTTGACTGGGTTATCGCGGCGGAGATTCGCCGCCCACCCCAAAAAGGAGAAAGAAAAGGCTTAGCACACGGTCCCACCCACCCCTCGGCCCTCCTGGTCGCCGCTAACTCTTCCTCCGCTCTCTCTCTTCCCGCTCTTCTCAAGGCCTCCACCTTCCTCCCCGCGGGCTTCTTTTCTCCCCCTCGCCCTCTCCTCTTCTCTGTTCCTCTCCCTCTCGCCTCCTCCATCCTCTGCTATGTCTGTTTCAGCCTGTCTTCCTCACTCCTGCACTCCTCTCCCCCTCCCCCCCTCCTCCCTGTCTTGTCCGCCTCTTTTTTCTCCCTTCTTTCCGTCTTTTCTCTCTCCTCCCAGTGGCCTCCCTTCTCTCCCACTCTCAGAATAGCTCCCTTGTTTCCTTGCTGTGTTCCTGTCTCTCCCTCACTCTAGTGCTTCCTCCACACCTTTGTCTCTCCCCTCTCAACCTCTGAATGGCTCTCTGTCTGTCCTCCCAGAGGTGTGTCCTGCCCTGGCTGCCAGGCAGACCCTGCGGGAACAGGCCCAGGGCTGGGCCACTTCCAAGGCGAGTGTCCTTCCCACTGCACTGCTGAGCTGGGCAGGCCTGTGGCTGGGCACGTGGGGGTTGACCCCATCCCCAGTGTGGGAAGTGTGGGAGAGCTGCCTTTCAGGCTCTCCATGGTTAGAGCCAGAAGGGCTCCCCAGAGCCTTCCCTAGACACCCCACTGTTTCAGCTAATGGAATCTTACCTTCTCTGGAGGCTCCTTCCCTGCCACTTCACCCATCCCCACTCCTCCAACACCTTGCCTGGTATTTTGTCCCCAGGCACAAGTGCAGACACACATTTCCCTCTTTTTGTTCCTTGAGCACAGTTAAAACAGGTTGGAGTTTCTTTAAAAAAAAAATACACCAATAGTAAGAAAAAAAGTAATAACTGAAGAATAGCACTTCAGAATAACTGAGTGAATAGCACGTAATAGTCGTGTCCAAAGGCAGTGCAGAGTAGCAAAGAGCACAGGAGTAGGAATGAAAGGAGCTGGGTTCAACTAAGACCATTGTTTAACAATTCTGTAATCCCGCATCTGTAAAATGGGCATAGTTATCATACCATAATGAAACAAAGTATCCTTTGTTAGGGCATTTGCTTTTCTGTTTTCCTGGAGAAAATCTTGGATTCTATAATTTTTCAAGGATAGAGCTATGTTCCAAAACTCTACCTCTTATTTTTTGAAATACACTTGAAGCTCTCACACCCTGCAGACTCCTCTGTGAAGGCTTGAGATCCTTTTCACAGAAAAAGACAAACTTGGGGAACGTTTGCAAAACAATGAGCAGAAGGGACTGTGAGGATCCTAGAGTCACTGAACGCTTTGGTTGGTACTGGGTAGGTCCCTGGGCTACTGCAGTAGATTTCTTAGGGGATCTTCAAAAACTAAAAAGAAAAGGGTACTACTGCTCCGGTTTACACTCGGGGAAACGGAGAAGCCACTGTCCACGGACCACAGCTATCTCAGGGCAGAAAAGAAATTGGAATCCATGGACTTGCTTGCCTCTAGAGTCCAGAAGGGTTTCTCCCGGAGGATAAGAGGCAGAAGAGAAAGTTTGCTCGAAAGCCTTCGGTAGGCGGAGGACCTGGGCTCCGGAGGGCACAGCTGCCGCACTTTCTTGGGAGCAGAGGTAGGTGGGTTCCACAAAGGACCTGGAGCTGGCCTGACCCTCGGTGCAGGCGGAAGGGGGTAGGCAGCGGGGAGCAAGGTGGAGGGTGCTGAGACCTTGGAGCTGCTGCTGCGCCCGCGCCCTCCGCCGCCCCCAGCCCTAGCTCCGCTCTCCTGGCCAGCTGCCGGCGCCGGATGGAGAGTCCTGCGAAGGCTTAATTTGCAGGAAGACATTCTCATCAGATCTCGTCGCCGGCAGCCGAGTGCTGCTGCCTGGGGTCGGACTGGGCTCCTCCCAGCAACACTCCCCTGGGCCTTCTGGGCGAGAAGCAGAGACGGTGGCAGCAGAAACTGGAGCCCCGGCGCCGGGGAGGCTAAGAGTGGCCGAAGCCTTTGAGGCTTCGCTGCCACTTCCCAAGGTCAAGCAAACCCTCCCAAGCAAGGGAGACGAGCGCTGCGTAAGCCGGGCAGCAAGCGACCAAGGGCCGGAGGTGTGTGTCCCCAGCGGGGCGGGTCAGAGCGAACGCCTGCTCGCCCAGTCCGGACAGGTGCTCCGAGAGTCGGGGCGGGGCAGGGGAAGGCGGGGAGACTGTGGATAAAGACCTGGACCCAGGCTACGGACCCCTGCGGAAATGGATAGTAATTAGGGACGTCTTAATGCTAATGTGCACCTGGCTGGGCTTTTCCAGGTCTGAGAAAGGGTGTAGAGCAGAAGAGAAGTTCCGAAAACGGAAACTTCCGGAAGCACTTGATTCCAAGATAAAAGACAACCCGGGCTCTACTGCTCACCCTCTGCGTGGCCTCGGGGAAGTTAACTTAGGGACTGTTGGAGCTTCGGTTTCCTCCTCTGAAAAAGAGAGAACACGGGTCGAGTTTCTTCTCAAGCGCAGTCACTCTGTCAGCAAAAAGAAGTCTAGCTCTTAGGTTGCTTTGGGAGGATTGGGAGGGGACAGGATTGCAGGAGGTGTGTGCTTGGGAGGGCAGAGTTCCCGGGGAGGCAGGGCATCCAGAGTCGCCGGAGCAGGTGCGCCTTGCCAAGGGCCTGTGGCTGTATCCACTGTTGTCCAGAGGTCAAGGATGGGGGCAGGAGGGGGAGGCTAAACAAAGGTCCCTGGATTGATGGCGGAAGAGTCAAAAGGACTCTGCGTGGTGAAAGGAGACGGGAGAAGGGTGGGGAACAGGGTAGAGGAGTGGGCAGTTTATGGTGGGACCCACCTGAGCTTTATCATAGGGTTGGAACTGAAGGGAGGGATGGGTTGAAGATGCCAAGGAGAGGGAAGGGAGATGACTTAGAGAGTCAAGTCCTGAAGGAGACTGAGGGCTGGGAGCCAGAGTGCAGCTGGGAGGTAACAAGGAGTTGGAAGAGGGAGATGGAGAGCAGGGTGACAGTCAGTAGACTGTGAGGAGAGTGACCCTCTTCATTGGCCTTACTCAGCTTAGCGTCAGGAGACTCCACTGTTGTTCACAAACGAAAGAATCAGCGTGGACCTGGGAAGAATCCCTACTATGGAGATGAAGCAGGAGTAGGGTGGGAAGGATGGAGAGGCTGCTGGCAGGGATGCTGCTGAGGGTGGGTTCCAGGAAATTGAGAGGAAAGTAATAGAAACCTCTGAGCAGATGGCAAGGGCCGGCACTTACCGAGACCGACTTGCACCTTGCATTGCCTCATTGCATTCCCACCACCCAGTGTGGTGTTATTAGTTCCATTTTACAGATGGAGACACTGAGGCTCAGTGGTCAAGAAATTCAGTCAAGGTCACTCAGCTGGTGATAATAAAATGAAGCCATGATTTGAACCCAGATTTGTCTGCTCCTGAACTTCTGTTACATTCCACTGGGCAAGAGTCCTGACCCTGGGGCCTCAGCAGTCCTTCCCCAGGGGTGGCTACCCTAGGGCACTGACCCATTTGGCTGAAAGGAAGGGGTTGGGCTTTCAACCCAGTGCAGAGTGCCTGAGCCAGCCCGAACTGAGCAGGAAGCCTCCACCCAGCTGAAAGGAGGTGGGGAGGGGGGGGTACAGGGGGTGTTTCCCCCCCTTAAATGAGATAAAATCATATCATGTTACTTTTCTCTTAGTATTTCCATGCTTATATACATAAGTCTATTTTTAAAGCTGTGTAGTACTCCTATGCATAGATAATTACATTTTTTATTTATTCCTCTACTGAACATTTATAAATTATCTCCAAAGTTTTTCAATCACAGTAAACATCCTTGCAAGAATATCTTTGTATAGATGGAAGTGTAAGAAATGGCAGCAATGGGTCAAGGGTGTGCTTGTTTTAAATTTTTGTAGATAATACTAGACTTCTAGAAGGTATACTAATTTATTCTCCCACTGTTAAACTATGAATATGCCCACTCACATCCTTGCCACTGGGCATCTCATCAATATACAGTATACACACACACACATATACAAATATATACATATATTATTGGGGGGTAGTCTAGTGAGTGAAAAAGAGCTTTTCACTTTTGTTTTCATTTGTATTCCTCAAAGCTTAGGCAAAGGCCCATTAGCTGAAGAAAGCATTATGAAGAACCAAACAAGAGCTCCTGAGCAAATTGCAGAGATTTGGGGTGGCTTTAAGGAAGAACTTGCTGTCAGTACCTAGATAAGGGAGGCTATGGAATTCCTTTTCATGGAGGAGGGGATGAGATGACTTCAGCAGCTCTGGGTAAGGACTGGCTACCTAGGATTTCATGGCCAGCAGCCAGATACTGGGAGACACCTGGGACCACATGGGCTCTAGGGTCAACCTAACAGAGACAGAAGACAGCAGTTTTCAGGGAGGGCACAAGAAGGGTTCAGCTCCCTGAAAGAGCCAGGAAAGATGAGGGTCAGCAGGGTGGGGTAAGGCTGGCTCTGACTGCTAAATGAAATCAGGGAGATCCATAGTCTGAGGAGGTGAGTGATGGGACAGATTGGGATGCAAACTGAGCTAGCAAAGGTGGGATTTGGGTAGGTGGAGGCTGGTGGCAGCACTGTCCACTGCCCATGTACAGTTCAGCCCAGCCCAGTGATGATGGTAACATACCTGATATTTTTTGAATGCTAACTGTATAAGACAGTGCTCTGTTTCAATTTATTGAGTGATTTTTGTCCTTGAAACAATTCTATGAGAAAAGTATAATTATTATCCCCATTTTACAGATGAGGATGTGAAGGCATAAGCTTAAGTTGCTTATCCAAAGTTGCACAGATAGAAAGTGGCCATGCTGGGATTCAGACTCAGGCTATGGGGCTTCAGAGTCCATATGTCCAACCACCACATACATGGCTTTTCAGGGTCTCTTGGCCAATATAATAACAACTACCTTTAATTGAGAGCAGACCGGGCACAATTAAAAAATTTTTTTTTTTTGGCCAGGCTGGGTTTGAACTCGCTACCTCTGGAATATGGGACTAGTGCCCTACTCCTTTGAGCCACAGGCACCGCCCCACAATTAATTTTTTGTCTCTAAAGATTACAACAACCCTATGAAATAGGAGGTGCTATCCTTAATTTATAGATGAGGTTCAGAGAGGCTGAGTACGTTGACTAAGATCACCCAGCTGAAAAAACTTGAGCCAGATTTGCACATACATCTGCATGAATCAAAAGCCCCTGTCCCTTCCACATCACCATGGGGTCTTTAACAACACAAGGAGAGGAGAAATCATACAAGCACAGAGTGGTCCCCCCCTCCGAATGCCTGTCTCTGCAGAAATGAGAGCATGCGAATACAGTCCGGTGGGCGCTTCTACTACTCCTGCTTTTGTGTGTGTGGAGGTAAGGGAGGTCGGGGGATGTATGCGATATTGGGGAGAGCCCCCATCCCCCATCAGCAGGGCTGATCAGGAAGCAGAGTAGCAGTTTGGGAAGAGGGTCTGGGGAAACCATCCATTTCTTATTTCTCCACCCTCCAGCCTCCTCTAGTTGTAAGTAAAGATTGACCTGGTACCCTAGACAGAGCCTTTTTTTTTTAGAGAGACAGAGTCTCACTTTGATGCCCTCAGTAGAGTGCCATAGCGTCAAAGCTCACAGCAACCTTAGGTGATTCTCTTGTGAGTAGCTGGAACTATAGGCACCACAACGCCTGGCTATTTTTTTGTTGCAGTTTGGCCGGGGCCAGGTTCGGACCCACTACCCTTGGTATATAGGGCCGGCTCCCTTACTCACTGAGCCACAGGTGCCATTGACAGAGCTGCTTTTGAAGAGCTTCATGCTTCCAACATGGGTGACCCAAAAAGAGCTATAATTTGACCTTATAGGTCTACCTGTTAAATTGAGCATTACCCTTTCTAACGGTACATGTAAAGGTGCAAATTACCCTTCAACCTAGAAGCATGGTGAAAATGATATATCAGTCATTCACACCTTCCTGTGAATTAGTTTGTTAGCCAGGACAGTGTTTCTCAAACTAGGCTACGTCAGACTTCCCAAGTTCTCTGAATATTTTAAACATTTGAATATAAATTTCAAAGATATTAATATAGTTTAGCAGTTATAAAGACAGAACTCTTTGTAGCTGAAGATTTTCATAGACTAGAATTTCAGTTCCTTAAGTTGATATTACTCAAATAGGGGTCTGTGAACCTCTGGAAATTCTCAGATGGGCTTGTGAGGATTGCTTTTCATTTCAAGAGTTGTGTCTGTACATTACACAAGTGTAGGAGACACTAAGCAAGAACTAGATGGGAGTGACCTCTGTCAAGATGGGCCTTTCCAGCCCCAGTGCCATGGTTACCAAGTACTGGGGTCCCAGAGCTCTGGGTCCTAGTCTTGATCACTTGAGCACTGGGAGCCTCAACATTTTCAGTTGTAAAATTCACTCACTCTTGCATCTTTGTGGCTTCCTTTCTCCTATGCCTCTGCTGGTTGCCGTGAGGGATAGGAGACGAATGAGATTTGAGTCCTGCCTATGAGGCCCAGAGAAGCTGGTGAAGGTGCTGAACACGGCACCCTTCCATTTGGCACTTCCATGGCAGAGAGAAGATAGAAGCTAGAAGTGTCTAGCAGAGGAAGAGATTGCTTCTGTAGTTGGGCTTTGCAGCACAACTGGCTTTGAACTTGGCCCTGAGCCAGACCACAGCAGGAGAGAGGTCAGGCCCTCCAGGCAGAGTGGATGGTTGGGGTAGGCTTAAGGGGAGAGCTAGGGTGTGAAGTACATCAGAGGGCTGGACCTATAGTCTGTAAGGTACAGGAAAACATCATGAGGCTGACTCAGTTTAAGGGCCTCTTCAAGATCACACAGCCAGCTGTGGCCCTGCAGATAGCAAGGAGGTAGGCAAGAATTTTTTTCTATCTAGAGCTAAGTTCTTAGCCTCGAGAATGTTTTTAGTAGGCACAGCCCAAGTTGACAATCCCCTTTCCACTGTACACTCCATGGAGCCTACCGCAGGCTCCTGCAACCTATATCTGTCCAACCTTCAGGGTTGCTGAGGCCTGTAGGCTTACACACCTGGGGGTCATTTTAATTTTATTTCCACTCAGTAGAACAGCCACATCCTGGTTGAAACCAAGGCAGAGGGAAGTTTTTAGCTTACCCTTCTCAGCCCCAAGTCCTTGGGCTGCAGTAATAGAACTCAGAATCAAGTCTGGAAAGAGGTGTGTAGCCAGACCCCAACTTGCACAACTTACTGGTGGGGGTTGAGGGGGTGAGGGTTGGGGCTCCAGTGGCCTTCAGCTCACAGGGGCTGTAGTTCCCAATCTTCAGCATGAACAGCCTTGCCTCCACTGAGCCCCCAGAGACTTCTCCCCTCCTTTGCTGTGGGAGATTCTCAGGTTGTGCCTACCCGCTGGAGTCTGGAGAGAATTCGGCTCTCATACAGGACTCTCAGGTCCACAGCTACTCCGACTGTGTGGGCAGGGAGGGCGCTCATTGCCCCAGGACTTACAGGACAGTGATCACCAGAATGAGGCTGAGCCACAATGCCGTGGCGTCTTGTGCCCACTTCTCTCAGGAAGGCTAGCTAAGCATCTATCACAGGTACCTGAGAGGATGGCTGTGAACCCCAGGTTTGTCTTCTCTAGTCTGGGTTTCCTTTCTGCTGCCATGACCACTACAACCGCTACCACAGGCACATTTCCATTCCTCCCACTATTACATTTCCATTTCCACCACCACTGCCACCATCATCTCCACCTCGGCCACCCCCTTTGTCTGCACCATTGTCACCACCCCCACACCCACCACTGACGACACCTTCGTCACCTCCATCATCATCCTCTCCACCTCAACATCAGCTCCCGCATCCATCGCCACTGTTTCCTCCCCCACCTCCGCCAGTATCACAGCCAAAGACATTCCACCATCTCCGCTATTGTCACCATCTCCATTTCCATCACCGCTACCGGTCTCCCCTCCCCTACACTTGCATCGCCACTACCAGCACAGTTAACCCACCCATGCCACCCTCTGCCCATTTTAATCCATCCGTGGGACACAGAAAGAAAGAACTGCTATTAGGGCTAACCCTTCAGCCTCTTTCATTTGTCCCCAACCCCAGAAAGGCTAACTATAGACCCCATTTCCCCAGTTTTTCTTTTGAGACTTCTCATGGAAGATGAAGTTAAATGCCTTGCCCTTTAAGTTAAGGAAGATTATGTGTCTCTTGCCGTTCCTGATTTACCAGACCCATCATTCTGTCCTAGAAGGAAATTGGATTACTCTGACAGAATGTGTTCTTTGGAAAGCGATGCTGGTTATTACCTAATTCCTTATGACCTAGTGTTTGCAGATTGATTTTTTGACGACGTGTCCCAGTAGTTTTCTATTATAGTATCTTGGCTGATGGGCCCAGCACTTCCAGAGGCATCTGCTTTCCCCCAATTGTAGAGAGAGGCAGGAACAGGCTGCCTGGGTCTCTCTTCTCCAGGCACCTCACCAGTTCTCCATAAATCCCCTCGGAGTGAGAGCGAGTGATTTGACTCTGGCATGGGCCAACTCCTTAAGTACCTAAGCATGTAAGTCATCAGGGCCTGTGGCTGTGAATGCACAAGTTCTTTTCTTATCCCCTTGGCTTCTTGCCCTCTCGTGATTCCACGCGGTGCCTCTTTCAGTTTTCAGATCACAGCTGACCTTTTTAGGCTAAGAAAAAATTAAAAGCCTCTGCTTTTTTAGTGTCATTGCTTATAAGCTTACTTCCCCATCTAAAAAACCAGCCAAGGTTCTCTTTTCCCCCTTTCTTTGGCCTGTTATAGTTAGAAAATGTTTTCTTCTTCTTTCACTGCCTTGTGTGAGCTCTATCTCATTTCTTTTTCCAAACGACTCTTCAGATTTTATCTTCACAGCCTTTTGTGATTTCTTTGTGTGTACCCCTCCTTCAGAACCTGGCCTGATTTCCACTTTCTTTGGCATGCCCATTATCATTATAGTTCTCTGGGAAGCTTTCTGCATACCTAACACGTAATCTGTGGGCTCCTTTTAGCTGTTTTATGCATCAGGATAGTTTCATTCTCTTCTAATTTTGTTGCCTTATGTGGAAATGTCCAGCTCTCCTTCGAGAGTGCCTGTGGTTTTCAACCTCAGTCTTTGTGCTTTTCATCTTGGTTCTCAAAGCCTGGTACAGGAAGCTTTGAGGAAGGGCCAATATCTGAGTCTTGTTGGAGTTTCCGCTCTTCCTCCTTTCTCGCAGGTGGTGTCTGTTCACTTTTCTCAAGACTCTCTTCCATTTCCTAGAGCCTTTAGCATGTGAGTGGTCAGCATCTATTCCCTAGGACCCAGGCTCAGGGTATCCAAGAATGGGGAGGGGCCAGCATCTACATCTGGGCCCTGGGCCCTACGGTGCAGGAGGGTTTGGTTACTGTAGGGGCTCTCTCCATTCACCCACTTGTTCATTCTCAGACTCCCTCATTCCCTTCACAAGCTGAGAGCTCTCAGGGCAGATGAGCCTTCCTGAAAAGTAGGTCGATAATGGTTCAGCACGCCAACTGGTAGGGTGCGCAGACCTCAGGCCAGGTCAGTTACATAGAAGGTGGTGAGGGAATGGCATGGTGACAGTAGTGTGTGAGTGATCTGCTTTGCCTCTGGACTAGAGGAGCCAGCTCCACAAAAGCCTATTCCAGTAGGGTCTTTAAAGTTAGGAATGTGTTTGCCAAGAGAGACATTCCAGGCAGAAAAGGACACCTGAGCCTGGCTACCTGTGGCAAACTGAGCCTCCATACCCCATGAAAGTCCGTGGTCTTCTCAACCCTCCCCTGGTCTAGATAGGTCATGCCCCTTTCAGTGCTTCTCCAGGGCTTCCCAGTGTTTCCAGAGTCATCTGCAAACTTGCCTCTTCAGTGAAGGTTTTCTCCACCCAACCTGGTCATCCCTGGGGGGAGTCTCTGAACCCCCTCGCTCCCCTTTCCCCATAGCTGTGGCAGTAGGAGGACTCCATGAACCTCTCTTGGGCTTCCTCAAGGAGGGGCTGCTCTCTTCTGCAGGATGCAGCTAAGCATCCTTTACATTCTTGATTACATTTCTTATGTCTGGACAAACTAGAAAATACAGATTAGTAAAAGGGTTCAAATAGTTTCAAAAATCACGTATAATCCTACCACTCAGGGTTAACTCTGTTGGCGTTTTGATGTATATCTTCCCAGATGTGTAATTTCCTTTAGCAAAATAAGGTGTCCACATGGACATCTTTCAGAAGTACATACGAGCCAATCCTGTTATTTTAAACAGCTACATACATGGTAGTACTCCACTTTGCAATTGGACTGTCATTTGTCTAAACCTGGAAGCTTGATAAGGGGAACTGACTGAACAAAAATGAGTAAGGGGCTTTATAGCATTTCCTCTGCTTCTTCCTCATTCCTTTGGAACACAGTGGGTTTTTTGTTTTTTGTTTTTTTTTTTAAGGCAGATTCTTTTTCTTTTTTTTTTTTTTTTTGAGACAGAGCCTCAAGCTGTCACCCTGGATAGGGTGCCATGGCATCACAGCTCACAGCAACCTCCAATTCCTGGGCTCAAGCGAGTCTCCTGCCTCCACCTCCCAAGTAGCTGGGACTACAGGTGCCCGCCACAATGCCCAGCCATTTATTGGTTGCAGCCGTCATTGTTGTTTGGCGGTCTGGGCTGGATTCGAACCTGACAGCTCAGGTGTACGTGGCTGGCGCCTTAGCCCATTGAGCCACAGGCGCCGAGCCTTAAGGCAGATTCTTAATTTGTTGCCCTTGGTAGAGTGCCTTGGCATTATAGCTCACAGGAACCTCAAATTCTTGGACTCAAGCAATTCTCTTCTCTCAGCTTCCCTAGTAGCTGGGGCTGCAGGCGTTACCACAATGCCCGGCTATTTTTAGAGACGGAGTCTGGCTCTTGCTCAGGCTGGTCTCCAACTCCTGAGCTCAAGCCATCTACCCACCTCAGTTTCCCACAGTGCTAAGATTACAGGAGTGAGCGAGCCACTGCACCAGGCTGAGCCCAGTGTTTTGAAGGTGGTAGTAAGTGCACTCTGCCTAGTAAAGAGGTGCGACATTGAACCATCGAATGCTGCTTCTTCCACCTTTGTGTATCTGTCCCATAGCTATCCGTGCATCTCTCTGAGCCTCATCTTCTTTGACATTTTTTGAGGTATTTAACACAACTCACCACTCCCCACCACTCCCTCTCAACTTCCTTTCTCTCTCTGGCCTCTCTGATGACACTCTCCAGTCCAGCATAACTCTTGTGTTTCAGCTTTTCTTCTTAGTTTCCGGAACAGGAAACTTTTCCTCTGGCTACCACTTAGATGTCGGTACTTGCCAGGGCTCTGTCGTCTGCTCCCTCCCTTTCTGCCTCTCCCCACCTCTTCACATTCAGTTGGTTCCCTTTGGATGACCCATATAGTTCCGGACATTTAAGAACCCAAACTGTCTTTGGCCCATATCTCTTTCCCGAAATCTGTATCTACGTAGTCAGTGGCCTAAAGAACATCTCCGTCAGATGCTCAATGTTTCCAGATCCCAGCTCACTTCCCCCAGACTGCACCTCCTCTGAGAATCTCTATCTCAGTGACCGCTGCCCATCATCCAAGCCAAAAGCCAGGAGCCACTGTGAATCTAGTCTTTCCCGTCCACAGCCTCTCCTCCACTCCCTTAACAACTTTGTCCTGATGGCACCAGGATCTTCCTCTGGCCCCACCCGGCTCTGCTCCCACATTGCTACAGTCAAGCCATGGACTTCCTCCTGGACTGTGCCCACAGCCTCCTCACTGCTTCTCCACCTTCAGATTCTCCTACAATCCACCTACTCACAGGATCCTTTTCTTTAAAAAATTTTAGATATTATTTGCAAATACTAAAATGCATATACTTTAACTGTACAATTTGATGAATTTTAATACATATATTACATTGGTGTAACTACCACTCCAGTGAAGATACAGAAAATTTCCATCATCCCTTAACATTCCCCAGAACCCATTTTAGTCAATCCCTTTTCCTATGGGCAGTCTGATTTCATCTGTAGATTAGTTTTGCCTAGTTTATAGGACTTCTCATAAACGGAATCATATAGCCTGCATTCTTTCTTCACTCAGCAAAATGTTTTTGAGATTCCTTCATGTTGTCACTTATAAGTGAGTATTTATGTAAGTCAGCCTTCTGTTAAAACTTTTCATTGGCTTATCATGAATGATCTGGTCTCATCTCACACACTGGCCACCCTTGAACTTTAACCTTTAAGAATACTGAACCGTTTGTTCACCTGCACAAACGTGGCTTTTCATGGGCTGAGTCCTGTGGCTGGAATCCCTCATCTCCAATGCAGTTTGCCTGGCTAACTCCTACTCATCTGGCAGCATTCTGTTCAGACGTGGATTCTGTGAGGCTTTCTCTGACCTGTTCCCACCCCCAGGACAAAGAGTCTGTCAGCTGCACTATAATGGTGTGTGTCCACTACTCTCATCACCCCTGAACCCCCACCCTTCACCCACTGAATAGATTCCTTTCTTGGCATGACTCCTGTGTCTGGCACGTTATTTATCATTATGCCCATTGCACACGTTCATGTACTTGTGCAACCCCATTGCTACGCTCAGAGGGATAGAAAGATTCCGTCCTGTGGAAGGCACTCTTGTTGCCTGACCCAATGGCCATTCCCTACAGTCTTCCTTGCTAACAGACCCACATCTTGTTCAAGATACCATGTGCTTAGTGATAGCTTTGCCAGTGATTGGTTGAGGAGTGATCTTGTTCTAGCCAACGAGACATTAGGAGGACATCTTCAAGGGACTTATGGGGTAGCTCTTTCTCCCTGAAAAGAAGAAATGAGAGGTAAATGCTCCCTTTTCTGCCTCTCCCTTTCCTCTTGTTTGGGAACCTATTGTGTGAAGGTGTTATATTCAGAGTTGTAGCACCTGACTGTGATCATGAGGAAAAGGCCAAGAGAAGTACAGAGACATCAAGCCAGAACCTGGCATAACTAAAAACCATCTAATTAGCCCCCACCCCCACTTTCCAACTTCCTGTTATGTGAGGTAAGTAAATCACTTTACTGCTTATGACACAATTAGTTGGATTTTCTGATATTTACAGATGAAGGCATTCTTATCTGATAAATTTTGCGAGTAACCTTTTTATTTTGAGACAATTATAGAACCTGTACATTTTTATGAGACTATGAAACACTTTATATCCAGATGGTGGTACAGGGCAGCCTGCAGGGATCTCCCCAGGCGACTATATCATGGCCACTTGGAGTGCACCTCCAGAAACTTCTTCCATCCTTATTTCTCAGTCTCTGGATCTCTTGAGACTCACTTGGGGACAAGGAAAAGGCTTCCTCCTTTGGGCTTCTGACCCAGGCTGTCAGTCAGTCAGTTCCATCTAGATTTCCCTCCCTTTGGAGCTGGGGAGAAAAGATTTCAGGTCCCAGATTATCTTCTCAGCAGCCCACAAAAAAGAAATTCTTACTCCATTTTGTAGAAAAGTTGAAAGTCAGATTAGTAAAAAACCTGATCAAGATCACACAGTTAGTAAAGGAGGATCCCCACAGTCAGATCTTTCCCAACTCTGATCCGCTTTATGCCTTAACACCTGACCTCCTTGCGCTTAAATAAAGCCCATATCAAGCAGGGGGTGGCCATATTGCTTTGGGTAGTGGCCTTGAACATGCACATACTTCAGCGAGTGTGATTGACCGAGGACCCAGCTGCTGAGGCCACATTGCCCATGTCTGGCCCGTACCAAATGCTGAGCATAGGAGGAGGACTAAGAGAGGACCGATCCTGGGAGACACACGACTCCTCTGAGGATAACTTTAGCTCAAAGACTCCGTGTTAGCTTGGCCAGAACCTTCTTAGCACCTTGTTGAGTCTGAGACTCTGCCCCATCCCACCCTCCTTCCATCTCGCTCTTCCTTGAAGGAGTCAGACCCGCATCCCGACCTGATAGTTCCACCTCCCATAGCTCACGTCCCTTTTCCCTTCACAGATGTTTCCCCCAATACATCTTCTGCAAACCTAATCCTGTTTGCAGGTTTGGCTTCTTAGAAGACCAAAACTATGTGCTGTGGTTTTTAAACCCCCAAACCCAAACTGGCAACCTGTATGTAAAGTACGTGGCATGTGCTGTGTAAGCCACGTGGCTTACACTCTTCTCTTTTCCTCTTGGGGGAGAGGGATGTAACAGTGGCCAGACTAGGAGGCTGTTCCTGTCTCCAAGAAGAACAAGGCAGACCCCCTGAGACCAGGAGAATGTGTACAAACAAACCTGAAAACCTATGTATCCTGAGGTTCAGAAAGGCTGAGGGAGTCACCTGAGGGCACACAGCTCATGCCCAAGTGCCCACACACAGATGCATGAAACAGGGAGACAAAGTCAGGGTGGAGAAACCCAGGGTCAGGATGTAGTGTGGGGCAGGCAAGGGACATGAGGGAAGCAGCCCCTTCCTGCCCCTCCCACCTGACTTCCCAAGCTGGTCTGTATGTTTTGGTGTCATGACAACTGGCTGCAAGGGCTGTGTGTGGAAAGTAAAGCTTAACCTTAGGACACTGGGGGCCTGGATGGGCCTACAATGATATCCATGACCTTTCAGCTTCCCAGCCTTGCTCCAGCCTGGAGACACTGTCCAGCCCGGCCAAGCCTGCCATCATCAGGAAATGCCTTTCTCTGCTCAGTCTCGATGCTTATCTAGCCTGTCGGGCTTACCTGCTTGGCTATACTAACTTGTCTAAATCCTCTCCATCTTAGTTCTAGTCTCACTTCTTCCTGAAAGCCTTCCCTTACTTCCTCAGCCCTTTTCTTCCTCTGAACTCATCTAGCAGTTACTGTACTAACTGTTGCATTCACATCCTAGCATTTGCTCTTTGTCCCCGCCCCATGCGACAACTCCTAATCTGTGCTAGGCACTATGCTAAGTGCTGAATGCCCCATTGGTGTCTTCTGGCTAAGTCTACTCTAGGCTTAGTAGACTCCGACGGGGAGCAGCAGATCCTTTAGCATTTGCAGACCACTTATGACCAGGAGAGGCTCCTGGCAGCTCCCAAACTAGGCAGGACAGAGGATGCAGGAGGCAGCTTATTAGAGCCTTGGACTGGGAGTCCAGACAGGTCACTGTCTGAGTCTTGTTTTCCTCAGCTATAAAGTGAGGATGATGGTACCTACTTCACAGACTTGTTTTGAAGACCAATGATATGATGAGATAATATATGTAAGGTAACAAACACAGTAATTGATGTGTCAGGCCTCTGCCTTTCTCCACGCCACCCTCAATCTGCCTCCCTGTCTAGATCAGAGAGGTAAATAAGGAGATGCTTGTCTTCTAGAAGCTTACCATTGTGTGCCTCACACACTTGCCCTCACTGAGTCCTCCATCAACTAGGGGACAGGAAGTAGCATTCCTGTATCAGGGATGATGGAGCCAGGACACAGAAGGCCAACTCCCACTCAGCCCGCAGAGCTAGTAAGCAGTAGAGTGTATTCAGACTCAGAATCAGGACAGAGATATAAGACAAACCCTAAGTAAACAGAGAGCCCTCGAGTGAGAACACTTGGAAGGTGTCAGTTCTGTCCAAAGAATTCTATAAATTCAAAACAGCCAAGAAATATTTGAAAAAAGAGGTAGAATGAGGGGAGACTCGCCCTATCAGATATCAAAACACTACCAAGCTGTACTCATTAAAATGGTTGTGCTGACATAGGACAAGACAAACGGATCGATGCCATAGAACAGAGAGATTCAAAAGGATTCTGGATCAAGGGGAATTCAGTACATGATAAAGTAGCATTTAAAAGCAGTAGGACAAACTTTCAGTTATAAGATGAATAAATTGTGGAGATCTAACGTACAGCATGGTAACTATAGTTAATTATACTGTAGGGTATACTTGAAATTTACTAAAAGATTATATCTAGGCTTGGCGCCCATAGCACAAGGCGCAGTCCACATACACTGGGGCTGGCGGGTTCGAACCCAGCCTGGGCCTGCCAAACAACAATGACAACTACAACAAAAAAATAGCCAGGCGTTGTGGCGGGCGCCTATAGTCCCAGCTACTCGGGAGGCTAAAGCAAAAGAATCGTGTAAGCCCAAGAGTTTGAGGTTGCTGTGAGCTGTAAGACTCTGTCTCAAAAAAAAAAAAAGATTAGATCTGAAGTGTTTAATCACACGCATGCACACACACACTCTGTCTCTCTGTCTCTCACTCTCATGCACAAAGGTAACTACATGAGGTGTTGGATGTATTAATTAGCTTGGTGGTGGCAATCATTTCACAATGTAATGTATACCAAATCATCGCCTCAAATATATATGATTTTTATTTGACAATTATACTTCCACAAAGCTGGAAAAAAAGCAGAGGGAAAAGGATGGACTCTTCAGTAATACTGTAGAGACAATTGGCTCTCTTTGTGGAAAAAAACCCTTAGATTCCTGTTTCACACCATTCACTGAAATAAATTCCAGATGGATGAGAGAGCTAAATGTAAAAAACCAAATCCATGCAACTATTAAAAAGTATAGGAGAATTTGTTTATAACCTTGGGGTAGGAAAGCCTTTCTTTAGCAAGACATATAACACAGAAACCATAAAGGGAAAGACTACTAAATTTGATTATGTCCAAATTTAAAGCTGTCCTATGACAAAAGGCACTGTAAATACGGTTAAAAGGCAAGTGACAGACTGGAAGAAGATATCTACAACAACATTTGCAACAAAAAAGGATTAATATTCGGGATCTAGAATGAGGTTCTACAAATAACAAGCAAAAGATAAACCCAAAAGATTAAATGGGTGATAGGAACAGACATTTCACCTAAGAGAAACAGCAAATGGTCAATAGATGTATGAAAACATGCCCAGCCTCATTAGTAATCAAAGAAATGCAAGGAAAACCAGCACAGAGTTAACATTTTTCGCCTATCAGATTTATAATTTTTGTTTTAGAAGTTCATAATAGCGCCTGCTGGGAAGAATCTAAGGGCAATGAACACCTTTTACACTGTTGGTAAGAATGGAAATTATCATGGTGTTTGGAAAGGGTGTTCTGTTCCTGTTATAATAGAAAATGCCCAAACCCTTCATCAGGGCAATGGCAACTCTCTTCTTGGAGAAATGCTGCAAGTGACCAGGGGACACATTCACAGGGGGTCATAGCAGCAGTGGCAGAAATGTAAACAATTAGAAATAACCCAAATGCTGCTTGGTAGAGAAAGAGCTAAATACATCTTTGAACATACACACTAGTAATGGTTTTCTGGGGTTTAAATGAATGAGGTAGTCCTTTACATTCTAAAATGCAAAGGTCTCATTACAGGAGAAAAGGAAGTCACAAAACAATGTAAACAAACACAGATGCACACTTTAAAACAATGCACATGAGAAAAAATATTCTGGAAGGGTGCATACGAAACTGACAATGTCTAGGAAGAGGAGTGGGATGATGTGAAAGCCAAGGGGGGTTTTAATCTGAACTATCTGATCTTTTTACAGTAAGGATGTAGGCATATTTTATTTATGTAATAATAATAAGGCATTTAAAATAATTGGAAAGATCAGCTGTTACTCAATGCAAGCGGTTAATGCCCTTACATTTCAAGCACTGCTCACTGCCAGTTCCCTGGGCCTGTTACCTGGGTCCCATGCCTGGTTCCTAACCTCTGTGACCCTGCTCCCTTACCACCTTCACTACATGAGTCTCTTAGTCTGGGTTCTTGGCCAGTGCCTCTTGGCCTTCTTGATTCCTGGTGCCTATCATGGGTCAGAAATAAAGGAGGATTGGGCATGGTCATAGCCTCAGGAGAGCATGTGGTCCAGTCAAACAAGAACTTCAGAAAAGATGTGGTTGAAAAAAGCAAGGAATGCTTCCAAGAGGAGGTAGTATTTGAACTGGGATTTAAAAGATAGATAATTTTTTTATCCTAACTCCCTCCAATTATGTTTAAAACTGCATAGGTTTTGAATTAACAGAGAGAAATTTTGAATTAACAGAAAAATCATGGCTCAGCACCCGTAGCTCAGTGATTAGGGAGCCGGCCACAAACACCAGGGGTGGCAGGTTCAAACCTGGCCTGGGCCTGCTAAAAACAACAATGACAACTACAACAGAAAAATAGCCAGGCGTTGGGGCAGGCGCCTGTAGTCCCAGCTCCTTGGGAGGACTGAGGCAAGAGAATTGCTTAAGCCCAAGGGTTTGAGGTTGCTGTGAGCTGTGATGCCATGGCACTCTACCGAGGGCAACATAGTGAAACTGTCTCAAAAAAAAAAGAAAGAAAGGAAAAGAAAAAAGAAAAATCATCACCCATAATCTCATTACCGTAAACCCAAAAACTTTGTAAATTTTATTCAATTCTTTGTTCACAAGGCACGTATTGTTAAAATATGCAATCTAAATAATGTATTCAATTACTTTTTTTTGAGACAGTCTCACTTTGTTGCTTCAGGCAGAGAGCAGTTGGGGTCATCATAGCTCACTGAAGCCACAGATTGCTGGGCTCAAGCGACCTTCCTGCCTCAGCCTCCCAAGTAAATGGGATTACATGTGTGTGCCACCACACCCAGTTAATTTTTCTGTTTTTAATAGAGATGGGGCTCTTGCTCTTGCTCTTGCTCATGCTGGTCTTGAACTGTTGAGCTCAAGCAATCCTCCTGTCTTGGCCTCCCAGAGTGGTAGGATTACAGGCATGAGCCACCACAACCAGCCTACCCATTTGTTTTCTTAGAGACAAGGTCTCATTATGTTGCCCAGGTTAGACTCAAACCTCTGGGCTCAAGCGATCCTCCTGCCTTCTGAGTATATGGAATTATAGGCACACCCTCACTATGCAAAGTTTGTTTTTGTTTTTGTTTTTGAGACAGAGCCTCAAGCTGTCACCCTGGATAGAGTGCTGTGGCATCACAGCTCACAGCAACCTCCAATTCCTGGGCTCAAGCGAGTCTCCTGCCTCCGCCTCCCAAGTAGCTGGGACTACAGGCACCCACCACAACACCCTGCCATTTTTTGGTTGCAGCCGGGCTGGATTTGAACCTGCCAGCTCAGGTGTACGTGGCTGGCACCTTAGCCCGTTGAGCCACAGGCGCCAAGCCAAGTTTACCTTTTTTATATTTATTGTGCTCATGTGTCTAGAACCTTAGCGATGCCCCCTTCTGAAGCAATCATCAATCTGAGTTAAGTCAGTATACCAACCTCATAAAAAGCAAAGCACAAAATGTTCTCTTGTCATCCCAATGACAGAAAGTTCTCTCACTGAAAGAAAGAAGCCAAGTGGGATATATGCTGAGTACCACCTGGATTCAGGCTATATTTCCTCTACACTTGAGGAAGGCCACAGAGGGGTGGTGGAGTGGCAAAGTTGTGGGTCTTGTCTACAAGCAGCGGAGGAGCAGAGTGGAAAGGACGATAGGTCTGGCAACTCTTTTCCTTAAATTTTGAATTCTGAAGGAAACCAGTAGCTATCACATGTCACTTCTGACACCACTTGTCAGGGCCCAGGACTGGCCAGGTCTCAGGCCCAGCTTAACTAGGTTCTGGATGCGGACCACGTAGTTACCTTGCTCAGGTTCAGTTTCTCTTAGGTGCCTGAGGCTCTCTACTTTAGCTGGAGAGAGAGAGAGAGAGAGAGTGTGTGTGTGTGTGTGTGTGTGTGTGTGTGTGTCTTAGAGAGAATAAAGCAGTCTTCTTAGAAAGATAGGTCTTAGTCTTTAGCGGAGCTTGGTAATCTTCAGCAGAGAGACACCGTGCTAGCATTCTGTAGGCAGGAGAGGAGTCAGAGTAAGCGGGTCCGTGATAGAATGCGCATGCTCCTGACTGCCTTCTCCTCCAGCCTAATAGAAGGCTGATCTCGTGCCTCTCAACACCACAGGTGTAGAGACTGCCAATTCACCACTGCTCTCATCTCGTGAGCTCTCGTGCTTGCCAGGAGAGCTAAATCCCTCTCCATGTCCTTTCCATTATTGAGCTATACAGGTATTTCTTATAGCTCTCACTCCTCCTAGCTTATAGGCTATGTGGGCTGCAACAAGCAGCCAAGTAACTGTCTCACTCTGCTATTACTCCTTATAAAGTGCCTTTCGCCAACTAGAAATATAGTTTATTGCAGATAACACTAACTTGGTTAAAACTGGATGTAGCATAGGAAATAGCCCTACCCTGAGATTATAATCTGAAGTAGAGTCAGTACAGTTGTGACATATGTTAAATTCCAGAAAGTTGAGCCTCTTTATCATTGTTGCTGGATATCCTATCCCCCATGCCACCCCCCAGCTCCCCGGGGTCCTCTGGCTTCCTACTCTCTTTCCCCTCCCCATTACCCCTGAGAAATGTCTTATGCCCTGCCTTTCCCTCCCACTCACGGGTTCCTGGGGATCCTTACCTCCAGTGGTCTTTGGTAAGGATGACCAAATGCAGAAAATCTCCCCTGCAGTCTGCAGTGATTTTTAACCTTGGCTACAGGTTACATCGTGTGTGCAGCCTTGCAAAAGTCCTGATGTCCCAGACCTGTTCACTCAGTCTGATTTCAAGTTTGCATATCACTCCAATATCCAATCAAGGGTAGCTACATCCCAAACTAACGTCTGATGTGATACTCTCAGAAAGAGATGTGAAAATGCTAATTTATATGTTGTTTGAAGCAGCTGGGTCCTGGGAAAACTGGAACTATAGAGCTCGACCTTACTCTGTACGTCAGGACTTAAGTCATTGGGGGGACGGAGGGGTGGGAGGCGTCAGGCCAGAAGACTGTCAACTTGAGCGACCTGCTTTATTTATTTACTTATTTATTTTATTACTATTATTTTTTTGAGACAGAGCCTCACTCTGTTGCTCTGGGTAGAGAGCTGTGGTGTCATCACAGCTCACAGCAACCTGAAATTCTTAGGCTCAAGAGATCCTCTTGCTTCAGTCTCCCAAGTATCTGGGCCTACAGGTGCTCCACACAATGCCTGGTTAGATTTTTAGTATAGACAAACAGCAGAGGAACAGAGTGCCATCAACCTTGTAATACGATTCATGACCCCTGATTCAAATAACACACAGACTACTGACCTTTTGTAAAAAGACAGATACTAGAAATTAAGTAGGAAAAAAAGCCAAGTTAGTGCACTGGTATCTTAGCCCTTGATCAGCTTTTCTGGTACAGCAGTTTTTCAGAATAATCTATAGGTACCTCAATAGCCTTTAATTTAAGAAACTGTCACTAAGCTGACTTGTTTTTCTTTCTTCCTCACAGTGGCTCTGTTTTTCAGTACTGTGAAGTTCTAACTAATGTGCTTGAAGACTTCTCCTGACAGAAAATCAGCCAAGGACTAAACTTCCACAGAGAAACACTTTGTATCTGAACCTTGAAATTAGGGGAACATTTACTTAAACTGATGAGCATAGCTGAAAATAATGATACTGTCTATTGGAGATAGAACTTTCACATAAAGATAAAGATTTGCATATTATTATACTAAATGTGAGTCGCTTAACCCTTGATAAGCTCAAAGAAAGCTTTAAATCTGTAAATAGTACGTATTTTTTAACTTTTCCAAACTTTCCTGTTTATAGCAATATTAAACCAGGAAAAAAATGCAGGGAGGCATTTAACAACTGAGCAAACATTAAGTCAATCTCCAAGGACAGAGGCCCTTGTTGGGAATATTTAAAGCAACTTCAAGTTTAAAAATGTAGGTGTTGCATATTATCGCTTCCCTTGCGCAAACTGGGTAATATAATGCATTATGAAATAAATCTTGTCAAGGCATCTAAGGAGTCCAGGAGAGAAAGCATATCTCTGTCATTTGATTAAACAAGAGTCAGGTTTTATACAATATTGATTGGTAATAGTAAATCACTCCTCCTAGTCCTTGACCATGTCTTATGCATTTCACCTTAGAAATACTAGAAAGATTCTACTCGTGATCAGCTGAAGCAGCACAATAAAATTGGGACTCCAACTTGCAAACCAATTATGATAAAGGACAAATCAAGCTGTTGCCACCTCAAAACTTTATGAACATGACCAGCATTGGTGTTTGTCCATGGAATTAGAGGAGACATCACTTAAGAGTTCTTGGGGAAACGGCACAAGCTGGTTTCCTGGCTTTACCTTGGGAAAATACTAGCAAGATTCTAAAAATATTGCCTTGTTGCCTTATCTTCTTCCAAATGTACTGTTAAATAAAGAGTTACCCCAGGCAGTCACACCATGCTGTGTTTTCCTTTCTGGAGGGTAGCCCCAGAGGCCAGTTTATGAGAACACACAACAATAGCTTGTTTCTCTGTTAACAAGTGAGTTGCTTGTTCATGTATTCAAAGGAAAAGGCATCTTTTCTTTTTTTTGAAACAGAGTCTCACTCTGTTGCCCTGGGTAGAATGCTGCAGCATCATCGTAGCTCACAGTAACCTGAAATTTTTGAACTCAAGTGATCCTCTTGCGTCAGCCTCCCAAGTAGCTGGGACTACAGGCGCCCACCATAACACCTAGCTAGTTTTTCCATTTTTAATAGAGATGGGGTCTTGCTATTGCTCAGGCTGGTTTCGATCTGAGTTCAAGCAATTCACCAGCCTCAGCCTCCCAGGTCTAGGATTACAGGCATGAGCCACTGCAACTGGCCAGGAAAAGGCATCTTTCTTAAAATATTGAACTGGGCGGCGTCTGTGACTCAAAGTTTGAGTAGGGCACCAGCCCCATATGCTGGAGGTGGCGGGTTCAAACGCAGCCCTGGCCAAAAACTGCAAAACAAATAAAATACTGAACTATGAAATGTTTTAAAAATGCAATACAGAAACTCTTGATAATTCGACCACACAAAGGGCAGCTCCGGTTTCCCCTGCTTGCTGGTCTGCTTTACAGAAGTACACAGACTCACGTGCCTCTCGGGGAGCCCCCTGCTCTGCCTGCCACCCCATTTCACTTGGGCCAACTCCCACGGCTGTCGGGAACAAGCAAAGGAGCTGAAAAAATGCAAATTAAATCACTGGTCTGCTGCTGGTGCTCCCTGAGGAATCATAGGAAACAGGAAAAATGTAAGATGACTTGATATACACAAATGCCACCCTAACATTTCTGAAAAGATAAAATAGATTTCCCGAACAAGTTCTTCCGGCTTCCAGGTGCATGTTAAGGGCACAGGAGAGGATGGAGCCCATGAACGAGCAGAGGTTCCAGTGCCCTGGGGTCCGTGCTTTTTCTTTCTTTCTCTCTTTTTTTTTTTTTTTTTTGTAGAGACAGAGTCTCACTTTATCACCCACGGTAGAGTGCTGTGGCATCACACAGCTCACAGCAACTTCCAACTCCTGGGCTTAGGTGATTCTCTTGCCTCAGCCTCCCTAGTAGCTGGGACTACAGGCGCCCGCCACTACGCCCAGCTATTTTTCTGTTTTGCAGTTCAGCCGAGGCCGGGTTTGAACCCGCCACCTTTAGCATATGGGGCCGGCGCCCTACTCACTGAGCCACAGGCACTGCCCCGTGCTTTGTCTCTGTTCAGCTGCACAGGTCCTCAGGATGGAGTGATAGGTGGTAGGGCTGGCTCAGGATGGAAGGTAGCCAAGGGAAGTATGGCTGAAGGGCCAGGAAGGAAGGAATGGAGGGTGCTGAGAGTAGATGAAACACATCACACTCTGGCAGGAGAGGGAGGGAGGGCAGGAGGTGCAGCTTTAGATGCTGAGGGACGGGAGGAGTTGGCAGAAACCGGGTCCCGAGGGGCAGAAAGGCAGCCCCTCCTGGTCCACAGAGGCTGTCCCGAACCTGGGCTGCTGTGCCGGGTACCACGCGCCTCCTGGTGCCCTTACATCCATCCATAGAGCTGACCCAGTTCACTTTTCTACTTTTAAAAGTCTATGGCCCTCCTAAATTTGACTGGCTTAAAAAAAAAAAGTCGCAATATAAAGGACAACATTAACAAAAGAAGTAAGATACATGCTTATGACTGCAAATTTTCCACATAGGTAAGTAAAGTGAACCTCAACCTTCTGAGCCAGTGTGAACTCACCCGAACCGAAACCCTCTCTGCTCTGAAGGGCAGTCTCAGGCCTGGTGGTTAGACCCTGTGAGCTCCTCAGTCTACTTCAGTTACTCTTTCCACAGCTCTTTCCCCACAACATACCTAAGTGCCTGCACAACACAGTGTACTTAACCTCACAACTCCCTCTCCATGACCTCTCCTTCCTCCAGGGCCAAGTTCCTCAGGCTAGATCTCAATTCTTCATTTCCTACTGACCCTTTTGCTAATCGCCTACCGCTCTCAGCCTCCCAAGTAGCTGGGACTACGGGCGCCGCCACAACGCCCGGCCATTTTTTGGTTGTAGTTGTCATTGTTGTTTGGCGGGCCTGGGCTGGATTCGAACCCTCCAGCTCTGGTGTATGTGGCTGGCGCCTTAGCCGCTTGAGCTACAGGCCTCGAGCCTTGCCTCCCGCTCTTAAACTGCCGCTTTTTACGATCACCAGTTACCTGTAAATGCTAAATCCTATAAAAACACAGTAGGCATTATCTTCCTGGACCTTTCTGCTGCCTTTAACACCATTCACGATTGCCTCTCCCTTGAGAGTTTACATTCCCCAGGTTCCTTCTGGTCTTCTCTTGCTACCTCTGACTCCTTTCATGTGGAGCTCCCTGCCTCCTCTAGTTAAAATTCCCCAGTGGCTCAAGTTTACACACTCCCCCTTTTAGCACAGTCCATCCTCCCATTGCTTTATTCTTTTTCTTTTTTTTTTTGAGACACAGCCTCAAGCTGTCACCCTGGATAGAGTGCTGTGGCATCACGGCTCACAGCAACCTCCAATTCCTGGGCTCAAGCAAGTCTCTGGCCTCCGCCTCCCAAGTAGCTGGGACTACAGGCGCCGCCACAACGCCCGGCCATTTTGTGGTTGCAGCCTTCATTGTTATTTGGCGGGCCCGGGGCTGGATTCGAACCCTGACCTGGCCCACCAGTTCAGGTGTACGTGGCTGGCACCTTAGCCCGTTGAGCCACAGGCGCCGAGCCCCAGAGGTATAAATTCTGCTACCATAAAAACACATCTGCAGCATCCATTGTAATACACAAGAACAGGAAAACAATAAGCCATCAGTAAGCTACGTTCAACATTAGAGAAATGAGTGGATAAATTATGTGATGGAAACTATGAAGCCATTAAAAGTCATGCTTAGATTCATGATACAATGTCAAGCATAAAGCAAGAGAATACAGAATTGTTTAAACAGTACACTCTGCACGACAAGGAAAAAAAACATAGATAAGAAAGACAACAAAGAAATACGCCCACGTGTAAATGATGCCTCTAGAGTGGTCTTTCCCCACGCCTCATAACTTTTTCTGTGTTTAAACATTCCCATAAGAAGCTTTGATGTAAGGAAACTTTAATAATAAAACAAATAAAATGACAAATAGGGAGAATAAAAACAAACAGCGTCCTGAGATTAAGGAATATAAAACTGAGACTATCACAGTTTTCTGATTTTCACATCTTCCTTTTTTGTACATTGTGTAATTCTCTATTTACCAAGTACCTCCACAGGCAGTACTTAGTATGGTCTTCCTCAACAACTGAAGCATGTGGTGGCGATGGTATGAAACTCCACAGATTAGGAAAACAAGGCTCCTAGGAAAGGTCACAGGATGGATTAAACCCAACAGTTCTGGACTAGAATCCACGTAGTATTTTTCCTGTTGCTGTTTTAACATATTACAAATTTAGTGGCTTAAAAATACCCATTATTGCCTCAGTGCCCGTAGCACAGTGGTTACGGTGCCAACCACATACACAGGAGCTGGTGGGTTTGAACCCAGCCTGGGCCTGCTAACCAACAATGACAACTGCTGCAACAAAAAAAATAGCTGGGTATTGTGGCAGGTACCTGTAGTCCCAGCTACTTGGGAGGGTGAAGCAAGAGAATCGCTTGAGCCCAAGAGTTGGAGGTTGCTGTGAGCTGTGATGCCATCGCACTCTACTGGGAGAGACATAGTGAGACTCTCAAAAAAAGAAAAACAAACCAAAAAACCATTATTGCACCATTTTGGAGACTAGAAGTATACCACCAGTCTCACTAGACTGACACATTTCTTCTAGAGACCAGAGGAGGATTCAGGCTCAGGTTGGCAGAGCTCAGTTCCAGTGGCTATAGGACCAAGAACCCTGTGTCCTTGCTGGCTTTCAGCTGGGCTTCTCCTCAGCTCCCACATCCAGTCTTGCTGAGCTTCCCTCTGCCTCCGCCTACTGCCTTCCTCTTCTGCGTTGTAGGAAAGCATCTTCTGATTACACTGGCCTCACCTGGGTAATCCAAGATAATCACCCTATTTTAAGGTAAATTGATTACTAAACTTAATTAAATCTGAAAAGTCCCTCATGGTAGGGCAGTATAGAATCAGCCTGTGCACCGGGGGTGGAGGATTCGAACCTGGCTTAGGGCCTGCTAAAAACAAAAAACCAGTCTGGGTATGGGTAGCTCAACACCTGTAATCCTAGCACTTTGGGAGGCTGGGGCAGGCAGATTGCTTGAGCTCAGGAGTTTGAGACCAGCCTGAGCAAGACCCCGTCTCTAAAAAATAGCTGGGCATTGTGGCGGGTGCCTGTAGTCCCAGCTACTAGGGAGGCTGAGGCAAGAGAATCGCTTTGAGTCCAAGAGTTTGAGGTTGCTGTGAGCTAAAACGCTACCCAGGGTGACAGCTTGAGACTCTGTCTCAAAAAAATAAAAAATAAAGGCTCGGTGCCTGTGGCTCAAGCGGCTAAGGTGCCAGCCACATACATGAGCTGGCAGGTTCGAATCCAGCCTGGGCCGCCAAACAACAATGACAACTACAACCAAAAAATAGCTGGGCGTTGTGGCAGGCACCTGTGGTCCCAGCTACTTGGGAGGCAGAGGCAGGAGACTTGCTTAAACCCAGGAGTTGGAGGTTGTTGTGAGCTGTGATGCCACAGCACTCTACCCAGGGCAACAGCTTGAGGCTCTGTCTCAAAAAATAAAAAAACAGGGCAGCGCCTGTGGCTCAAAGGAGTAGGGCACCGGCCCCATATACTGGAGGTGGCAGGTTCAAACCCAGCCCTGGCCAAAAACTGAAAAAATAAAGTAAAATAAAAATATAAATTAAAAGAAAATAAAAATAGTTCTTCCCATAGGAAAGAATTCAAGAGTGAGCCAACCAGCTCAGTGCCTGTAGCCCAGTGGTTATGGCACCAAGGGTGGCGGATTCAAACGTGGCCTGGGCCAGCTAAACAACGACAACTGCAATAAAAAATAGCCAGGCATTGTGGCGGGCGCTGTAGTCCCAGCTACTGGGGAGGCTGAGGCAAGAGAATCATTTAAGCCCAAGAGTTTGAGGTTGCTGTGAGCTGTGATGCCACAGCTCTCTACTGATGGCGACATAGTGAGACCCTGTCTCAAAAAAAGGGAAAAAAAAAGTGAGCCAACAGAGCAAAGCAAAACCAAGTAGCAAGTTCATTAAGTAACAAAGGAACAGAAAGAAGGCTACTCCACAGGCAGAAAGTGCCCATTCTAAGAATACAGAGTATTATTTTACACTTATTTAACTTTATGTTAAGCAGGAGGATTATTCTTAAGATTTCTGGGAAAGGGGTGGAGAATTTCTGAAACTGAGGGTCTCTCTTCTTTCGAAGTCTTATAAACTTCTAGGAGTTTCCATGGCATTTGTAAACTGTCACAGTTTTGGTGGGAATTTCTCTTAGCATGCTAATGAATTATTATTAGAGGATTATGAGCAGTGAGGGTAACCAGAGATAACTTTCATTGCCTTGGTCAGTTTCCCCACTGTCTCCCTTTTTTTGTTTGTTTTGAAACAGGCTCAAGCTGTCACCTTGGGTAGAGTGCCATGGCATTATAGCTCACAGCATCCTCCAAATAGGGCTCTAGCAATCCTCTTGCCTCAGTTTTTCTATTTTTTAGTAGAGATGGGGTCTCGCTCTTGCTCAGGCTGGTCTCAAACTCGTGAGCTCAAGCAATCCATCTGCCTCGGCTTCCCAGAGTGTTAGGATTACACGTGACTGACTCCTATTTTATTAAGAACCTTAGTTTGAGCCTTGTAACTCCTTAGTGAGCAGGGCCTGCTGGTTCCCTATTTCAACATACTTAATCTAGGACTTACTGTACCTAGATTAGTGCTGGAGTGAATAACCAGTGAACAGGATGGAAGGGGCGTCTTTGGAATTCTGCCCGTCATACATCTGTCTTTTTTTTTTTTTGTAGAGACAGAGTTTTACTTTATCGCCCACAGTAGAGTGCCATGGCGGCACACAACTCACAGCAACTCCTGGGCTTAGGCGATTCCCTTGCCTCAGTCTCCTGAGTAGCTGGGACTACAGGCGCCTGCCACAACGCCTGGCTATTTTTTTTTGTTGCAGTTTGGCCAGGGCTGGGTCTGAACCCGCCACCCTCGGTATATGGGGCTGGCACCCTGCCCACTGAACCACAGGCGCCTCCCCAACACATCTGTCTTTTGACCTTGAGTTTAGGCTGTTCCTTCTTCTTTGTTACTTTGAAAGGTATGGTATGTTCTTTCATTTACCTTCCTTGTTAGAAATAAGTTACTTGTGAAAATGGTGGTCACTGGTTTTTAATTCGTATCTTCTATTAAATACGATAGCTCCCCTAGGCAAATGGGTTTCAAAACAAATGATAAACTTGGCAACATATTAATAAAACAATATGGAGACTTTGTGCACATGATTTTTTACTCCACAAATCAAGAAGAACTTGAAATAAAATAAGGACACTAAAACAGTACATTAGAGGTTCTAGGTAAAAAGTACAAAGCAGGCTTCTATCACCATGATCTCTAAGATCTTTCTTTAAAAAAAACAAACTTAGTTCTATACCAAAAACTACCCAAACTCAGCTAGGCTCAGTGGCTGATGTCTGAAATCTCAACACTTTGGGAGGGTAAGGCAGGAGGACCACTTAAAGCCAGGAGTTCATGACCCCATTTTAACAAAAGATAAAACAAAATATTTTTTTTTTTTTTTTTATCACATAAGGAAGCATTTATTTGAAGTTGAACATGAAGTCATACAAACAAAATGTATATAAACACAAATCCACATTGAGTCATAACACAGATAGCAAAGGACGAAGTAAAAACAAAGAAAACTAATTGGCAGCTATATAC